>VKOC01037012.1:0-12723 GCA_009364415.1 Spea multiplicata | reverse complement strand
AAATATCATGAAGAAAAAAGCCTGTGCCTTGTACATTTATATGGTTAGCCAGAACAAGTTGGATCTTTTTGTAAAACGTATAATCAGCAGTATGAAAAAAAAAAGAGCTAAACTAAATATTTTGGTGATTGCCATTAGCATACCTGGGAACTTCTGGGCTCCGGCTTCCTGAAGCCTTCCCTTGCGGGACGCAGCCAGGACTGCACACTGACGTCAGTGGGCGGTGGGAGTTCCCCCTGACGTCGGTGGGAGGTCCCGCAGGAAACAACCCCATTAAAATGGGCGGGGAGCAGGGCGTGTCCAGACTCCGCTCCCGCGGCCCGGAGGATTCGGGTCTTGACCCGGAGAACCGGTGCTTCACCCGGCAATCTCTGTGCAAACCCAGATAGTTCCCAGGTATGGCCATTAGTCATGAGCTTGATAGGCCTTGGCCTACCACAACAACAACAACTAGCACATCTGTCACTTAATCGGACAGGTTTGTTCATTTAGGGAATAAGAGTTTGGATTGCCAGTAGATGTAGTGGCGGGCTAAGCAATATACTGGCATATCGTGTGTCTGAATCCCCAATATGTTTGCCTCAGATTGGTGCTTATGGTATTTGCTCTGTGTGTGTGCTGATCACTTGCTTTATGTGTACATGTTGGTCATTTCGGCAGTAGCCCAGAATCTGAATGTGTTTGCTTTTGAGAGTGTGCTTCCCTTTCCATATTTTTTCTAGTGCTAGAAACACAAAATCATAGAATTTGAAAAACAAAAGAATGGAAAATTTAACTTTTAAGTCTTTTTACTGCCATAAAAATCTCAACTCTTATTAATTCCTTCGCCTTGTCATATTTAGGGTAGACATTTGCCTATCCCGTGCATGTTATAACCCCTTCACTGTACTAATGTCTGCCACCTCTCCTGGAAGGCTGTTTCTTTCATATAACAGATAATCAAACTTACTTACATGATCATCTAGACACTAGTAGTCTAGTTTGTGGGATTTAGAAACACTATCATCACATCTGTTTAGTACCCGGGCAGTCACATTATCTGCATAGAGCCAACGTGCCGGTGACAAGGCTTGCAAAAAAAAAAAATCACTTGTGTAGCTGGTATACAGCAAAGCCCCTTATCTACTCTTGATTAGCACATAGACCAATTGTGCGGTTCAACTTGTATTTGCAAACGGGTCATAGTCTCTTCAGTTATTGCCCGCTATGCTTGGAGACAGGGTTGAGAACTCATTACAAACAGCCACAGTAATACAGCAAACATTTTTGTTACACGCAATGAAACCTGTCCATCCAACACTACAAATCAAGAGAATAAACCTGAAATAAAAATGCAATTAATAATAATTCAGATGTTTTTTAACATTCATTACGGAAAGGCCTGGATAGTGCACATTCAGTGTGTTCTTCATTACTGATTCGCTTGGCTGGACTCGCCCTTCTATGCTAAATGATGCGAGCCCTTGACTCCTTTCCTCTATATAAAAGTTGTCTGACTGCTGGATCAGTTTCATTCCACTTGTAAACATAAATGCACAAAAAATAGAAACTCAGCCACAAACCTTGTAGTCCAAGGGGGTGAACAATATACTGCTCTTAAACTATAACTCAAACCTTTTTAAAGGAGTACAACTGTGCTGCAAATTAGCACAATCACTACCCCAAAGATTTTAAACACAATGTGTAAGCCATTCCAAAATGATAATATCTGAGTTGAGCTTTTGCCGTGCAAACAGTGTCATTTGGGACCAAAGCAATGTATTTTTGGTCCACAAATAGATCAAGGTATTTCGTTGTAAACACATACGTGGCCAAGATTTGAGTGCCAGCAGACAATCAGGAAACTACTTATCTGTTTTCAACATGAGTTGGATTGATTTCTTTCCAAGCCAAAAGGTCATTGAACGTGTCAACTTTTGCAGTGATCCCACAGATAGCATTCCATCTGCTTTGTTTAAAACTTGTAATCACAAATTTTCAGTTGGTCTCTTCTAGTTGTTTACTATCCTTATTTTAGGTTTTATTTCTTTGGCTTCCTGGTCATTTTAAAAATCTTTTACAGAGTATTGTATTACAAGGAAAGGGAAGAGGTCGGTTTTTACAATGCGTAATTAATGCCACAGTAGCTCCGGAGTATGTCCTGATGAATAGAGGAAGAGATACATCAGGAGAGTGGCTCCCAACAAAGTCTATTCTTGCTCACGTAACGATGTTCTGCATATTGTTGTACTAGAAAATCGAGACGGCAATGACAGATGGGGAGTTTTAATATCAGCAATATATACAAGGTAGCACAAGCTTAAGAAATAAATGCCTTGTCTACAATATGTGATAGTTTTATTAATAAGATAGAGATGAGATCATTTAAAGTAAACATGTTCACTTTGTATACCCATAATCGTCAGGAATTAAAGGGATCTTTAAACATGCCTCCTGCATTCTAAGCCACTTTAACGTTATGTCCAGGGTCATCTTTAATACAGAGCATAAGGAACATCTGTCCCAGGTTCAAACTTAGGAGTCTATGGCAGCTGTCCTTTTGGAACCCTCAACAATCTACACACACACACACATTAGGATCCATGTTTTTTTTAGGCAACATGGTGTCTTTACAATAAACCCTAGAGGGCTCCATCTGGGACAAGGGCTGGCTTCTAACTGTATATCACCACAGTAGAACTTTAATACACTAATGTACACTACTTTTTTGTCTTGCAGTCATAATAAAATTCTTTCCTTCCCTCCCCCAGTGAACTTTGTGAACAATTATTCTCTACTTAAAATCTGCTGCAGTCAGCATCACCGACACAGAAAAATGCAATCTCCATAAGAAACAACTTACATATGCATCATACGGGTGAAAGAATTTGAACTTAAATACTTGTTTATAACAATTGTGGCATGCAGCCTGAAGCAGAAATGATAATTTGCACCACATTTTCATGAATAAAGTAGTGTTCACAGATGAATTCACTTTAACCCTATTACAGCTGGACTTCTCCCATATGATGTATAGTTCTATAAACCAATGCAGGATGTTCTATTGGTAACCGGTCAAACACGGTTATGTTGATGACATATGTGAACAATGGGCCAACTTGTGATATGTTTGTTTCAGGAAACACTGCTGTGTTGATTATAAGATAAATCATACGTACCATTTTTTCACTTTGACAGGGGTCTTCCTCTGTACATCTCACATTTATGATGTGCACCTCCTGTGGATGACTTGCCGTGCCTTTACTTGCACAGCCAGACAATACAGTAAAACTTTCCAGCAAGGCTTGGACAGGGTGAGAATCCGTTACAGGTGACAACACACATTGTGTTCCAGGTACGGGACCTACCAGACATAGAAAAGGAAGCATTGAATTCATAATGATGCACTTGACAATTTAATGGACTTAAAGGCAACATATTAATAGTAACCCTTGTTACAATTTTATTTGAAATGCCAAAACCACTAAAAGATAAATTATTTAGAAGAATAAAACGATTTGGCTGTCAGACAGGACAGTTGAATGAGCTGAACTGTAAGGAAGTAAGAATGAGTCCAACGATCTGCCCGGCAGCACAGTCTTTGTTCCATCAAGCATCTGACAAAACAAAGCAGGTATTGTCATGAGTTGCCTAATGAAACACATAATGGCATCTATTTGAAACAGGAGGGACATACTGGAGGAATAAGTGCTGGAACACCCTCTGGCAAAAAACTTTAAATGACTAAACGTATTCTGCGTCCTATAATAATTGTTGGCACAATTTCATTCGCAGATCCTGGTCAAAATCAAGGATGTTGAATGATGTTGCCATTCTAACCAGTGAAGTCTAACAAATTATAGTAATAAATGTTACTAATAAAAGGCGTTACCAAGTCATTAGAATATTTGTACATTTTTGCATATTTAGAACTCCCAAATAAAATTACCAGTGTTCTAGATTCTGCCATTGACCATAGGAGAGTATAGGCTGAAGCTGCTGGGTCAATTTGTCCAAAATTCAACAAATTCAGCATTGGAGCATAAATTACCACCACCTAGCAGCTCAATAGTCCCAATTTTATTTTTCGGGTTGTTCATATTCCAAGGACCTCAAGTAAAAGTGCTATCAAAAACATGATTGGAATTCCTAAATGTATTAATTTGCTGGTATTTTACATAAAAAGACCATGTAAATGAGGATGGTGTATGTATGTATGTGCAAAAACATTTGGTAACGATTCAAGTTCTTTATTTCTTTAGCGCTACAGCAAGAGGCCTTAGTGAAATTTTCGGGGGAAAATTACAGGAAGTGCTAGAGGGAAATAGAATGATTTATTTTTTAAATCCTCCCTACATTTACGGTAATTACACTCATATCTCAAAAGGATGCAAAATGAAGAACAAACCTAGTTTTTTCCCTTCTAGATCGTCCTGTTTGTGAAAGACAACACTCTTTGAGGTCTTAGCAAGCTTTCATTATCTGACAATTCACAGTCAATACCGTCTGTGCAGCCTTATCTAAGGATACACAAAACCGTTTATTTGCAGATGGTACCCACGTTAGGCAGCGATCAGTTATTTGATAACTTACCAGGATAGCGGCCAACGTAACCTGTTTACCCGCATTTTGGCAAGGTTATTTGCAGTGACATGACAATATCTGATACAGAGCAACTCTACCCAAAAACAAGATTGTCTGTGCAATTTTTTCCACAGTTCCAAAGACTGATCTTGAACTGATTCTAGGAATATCCACTATATAACATAGGTGTTCAGCAGTTCCTTATCGTACTGTACATCTGCCAAACTCATGAAGATGTTTATTCCTCCATTGGTGTCACACCACAAAGCTGTGGCTATCTGAACTTTTTGCTATACACTGAGCTTTGTTCTACTTGTTCTAATTGTATAAACATTGAATACAAATAAAAATAAACCACATGGTTCCGGGTTTATTGCATCTACCTCTAGGAGCAGTTTTATCAACATATGGACAGCAGAATTCAAGACCACCATAGATACATATTAACCAATGAGTTATATGAGATGTTTGACTTGGCTTCATAATCTGCTTGGTTATTAGATTTTCTACAGGAGAAGAAGAAAACTATTTCTCCCCAATGTACTTCAATGATGACACAAGAGAAAATACTATTTAAAAACACATAAATCAGGCATAAAAAATTGTCACATTTGCAGGTTATGACTAAACTTTAGGATTAAGCACATCACCTACCATACAGATGCCTTATTAATGGTGTGCAGAAAGGGCTTTAAAACTGCACAAGAGTCTCAGTGGGTTAAAAGGCAAATCAGTCACTGATTCAGCTCCATGGTAATCAATCCAGGCCATGTTAGGATTAAATAGAACTCCCCAAAATAAGGTCACTGGCGTAATGGCGGGTTATGAAATATATGGCGGTATAGTGTGATGGAATCCCCGATAGTAATGCTTCAGATAGGTGCAAAGTATTTTTAGTATAGATGTAAATAGTATTTGTTGGGTGTGCGCTGGTTACGTGATTTTTTTGTATGAGCATATTGGTCATTTCAGCAGCATTCCAAAATCTGAATTCACAGGCTTTTCAGGGTGTGCGTTAGTTTTTTGATTTCTATTTTCTCCAACAAATAGTTAAGGAGTGAAGAGACTTTGAATGACTGATGTAACTATTATTCAGGGCTAGCCAAGCTTTTCATGTGTGTTGGCCCTTCTTAATGTATAGTGAAGTAAGGGATTAGAGACAGCAACTCTACCATTCATATCCCCTTTAGTGAACAGATCACGTAGAATGAAAGCCGTTAACTATATGGGACAATTTGTGTGTATTTGGCGACGGTGGTGCAACCCCAGCATTTCTTCCCCGTTTAGCTAAAGGAACAGAACTCGTACAGAGTTACCGATCTCTCTAGATTGTAAGTCTTGGTGCAGACTTAATCATGTCTATAATAAAAATACAAACGACAATGATAATAATGTAACTTATTCCACTATTTTCAGAATTAAAATAAGAATAGAGTGTATTTCTATTTTAGGGTTTAGGTGCTTTGTAATATATTTACCCTGTCTTCTCCAGACCACAGGAGTGCCAGTCTCTTTGGGGTGGTGATACAGCGGCCTGAGCTACTCAGTGGTAGTCAGTGAGAAATCGATTTGAGACCCCGGCAAATACGTGCAAATCCTACACAAAGCCTCTACTCAAAATTTAAAGTTCTAAAATTAGGCACATCTTGGGATATCTGTCGCAGAAAGTAATTTTAAAATTACGATACTGCCATAAATTCCTTTCCACCTCAAACAACGCATAGCACATATCACGAAGCTGCTAGCTGAACCACTTTAAAATGATGCGATTTATACCCAGAGCTATCCCTGGTCTGGTGATTTATTGCTAAAAATGTAATATCATTCAAAGTAGGATTTTGTAGCTTGATGTTTTTTCCCCCAAAATCTCCATCTGTTAAACAAAGCTTTTCCACCAAAATGAAACATTTTAAATTGATAATCCTGTACGGAAGTGCTACTAGTCAGTTCAAGGGTTAAAGGGGGAAAGTTACCAAGGGCACCAGCATGAGTAAGTGCAAATATCTCTAAGTGTTCAAGTCATTTACAGTGAAGGCTGCTTGACAGATACTTGAATAGAGGAGAGGGTGTGCAAGATGGATGTGTCACGGAATAATATGAACTCTGATGAAAGTCATCAGCACGGCAAATACAATGTACAGATTTAAAACCAAACAAGAGCTACAAGGAATTCCAGAACGTTATCAATTCCCATCAGAGTAAACAATTTTCCACAAACTAATAGAGAAAGGCAGTTTGCTGTTGACGAGTCTTCCGCCCATTCTTCTCAATACCCAGAAGTCAGCTTCAGTTTCATGAATTTAGGAGCACAGATTCCTTATGCTGAACAGTCACTTCTTTGCTTTGTAGTAAGGAAGAATTAAATTACAAGCCAAGGGGAAATGGTTTCAATGATACCACTTTGCTTATACTGCATTTTGTAGAGTTTTGCTAATGATGTCTGAATTGGACGCAATGGAAGGAACATCATAATATTGTAATCGGAGAACATCCGTATATATATTAATATATATATAATATTCCCTTCGGAGGATGGACCCCTAAAACCATGCTAGCCCAGTAAAAAAACATAGCTTCCAGCAATTCAAATGGCCAGAAGGTGACAATTTTGCTTTAGGGATCTGTTTAGAGGTATTGCAAAAAAACATGGGGCTTTATGATGCCTTTTTTATGACTTTGTGACATATTTGTAGTTATTAATCCGAGTAATTAATTTAGAAGGTCTTCTTTTTTTATAGAATTTAATTTAGAAACACATTTTGTGCTCTTTAGATTGTAGGGCGCTTTAACTTTACTAATATCAAGTAATCATTCTTACCTTCTATCAAAGAGGGACACCGAAGAAAGAGGGGCAGCAGATCTGAGCCCTGAAGGAGGACATTTGGGAGTTGTGTAAAAATGTATTACCAAATACTATAAGGAGGTACTGTTGCTTTAGACAAATTACAGTGTGAGCAATCTGCCATTTCCTATATGTACACGCTATCTGTCAACTTTTCTAAGTGCAAGTCTCCTCCATAAATCAAAACTGAGGCTTTTTCCCAGCACATACCAGCAGAAGAGGTCTCTCGGCTGTAATAAACAGAAGGTTCCACAACACAGAGACTTCCCTTAATGGCCGAGAGGGAGTCTGCAAGATTGAAGACACTATAGGGCTGTTCATATACCAAACCCGTTTACCTAAATAATAAAACGCGTCTATTTAATCTCACAGACAGGCTTGCTCGCTTGGGGGAAACTTGTGGACCTATTGCTTAGGTACTGTAGCTGCCCCGAGTACAGTTATTAATGGTTACCAGCTGTATACGACATAGTATGGTCTGTCAGAGTATTTAGCAGGGGATATAATATGGCTACAACCAACTACATCAGTTTTGGATTTTTTTTTGTATATTTTAATACATATTTGAGGATGGATTCTTCCTAAAATGCAGGCTAATCAAGAGTTTTTCATTATAAAAATATGTTTCCTTTTTATTAAACTCAGCTGTTATTTACGCTAAATGTTTAAAGCGCCTATAAAGTCAGATCCTAAAAAAGATCTTTTAAATTCTGATTATTTTTTATTAAAGAAATAGGATTACCGTCTGTATTTAAATTAAAAAACGATGACGATTTATTGAACTATTAGAATCTTATGAGTGTTCACCTTCTTGAACTAAACCGATTTGTTACTTTTCTGTACAGAATTGTTTATGATTCCTGCCACATAGTCATTACAGATTGCTCTGAATCATGCAACCCCTGCGCATTAACTCGCGTGTGCAGATGTTCACCATATGAACGCACAGCAAAGCAAGGGTTCTTAGAGACAAGGAAGGACACATAGTTTTACCATGCAAAGGAAATATAGTGGATTCCTATCCAAAGCATCCCTGATCTTAGAACACATCGCTTATAACAAAATCTACTTAGGTACAGAAATTGCATAATGCCTTAAACATGCATTACCCTTGGAGGTCAGAAAGGGCCAAACCAAACGGTAATTTACTTCCTGAAACTGGAGAGTCATAGTAAACCAAGCCACATAGAGTGTGGACACCGGGACAACATTTTAGTTTCATGTCATAATAAAATGTGTTCGGAGAGAGATGGTATAATGCAAAACATCTGGAGCGGACAAACTACTTGGAAAAGAATACAGAAAAATGATATAATACAACTAAAATAAGTTTATTTCTCATTAATGTAAGGATTGTAGGCACATTTAACACGATAGACGCATAGAAAACTAGCTTTATTGTTATTTAATGGTAATATATAGTGTATTTGTTAGATCTATGTCTCATTTATCTATTGTAGAGCACTGCTGAATATGATGGCGCTATACCTGTGATAGAAGGGTTCTCTTTTTTTTAAAAATAACAAAACTTAGAGACGTTTAACCCTTTAGCAACGTTACACACTAAAGCATACATACCAGAACTTGGTTTAACAAGGGGCAACTCATAACAAATGTTTATTCACAGTAAAATGACTGAATAGATGGCAGAATGGATGACAAAAGACAAGGCTCACCCTACAGTCTGCACATACAATAATTATACAGCTCATGCTTCTATGCAAGTCAAAATAACAAAATACTTTCTTTAAACTAAAACCATATCATACCACGGATAAAAACAAAAAACAAAAACACAAAAGCGGTACATACAAAATAACCGTAACTTCAATTCACACTATCATGATGTCAAGCACCGGGTGAACCATCAACTTCTGCTTGCTAATATAACGCTTCCTATCCATCAGTTCACAGACAGAGCTGAAGCTGTGACATAAGGCTATTGGTTCAAATAATCATGTATATTACGCGTGTCCCTTACATGCGATATGCTACAGAAAACTTTGGCCACACAGTGCTATCTTGCCACCTAATGGGTCCCGAGGCCAGCTCTCCCAATAGCACCTGAGTGTGGAGGTCTGTGCAACTGCTGGCACAGACCCCAAAGGGACAGCTGCTGTGGGCCCCTATGGTAAAGCCTGGCCCCCAGACAGCTGCCCCTTTTGCCCCCTGTTAAAGGACGGCCATGCTCAATACAGGTAACACAGGGTTTCGCATTGTTATTTCATGGCTGTTGGCAGAAAATGGACATATTTTGGATCTGTAGACACAATGCGCAATACAATTCAGAGGCATTCTAGGGCTCTAGTTTAATTTTTGCCTAAAAAGGAATGCTTGGCTTCATTGTTCCACTGTGAATTGGAAGGATTCACGATTATCTTTTTGAACTGCCCATTTGCTGAACCATTTCATGACCTTGAAGTTTATTAACAAAACATAAAATAATAAAAAAGGATAATAGCCCCATGTTGAAAATCTTCAAGCAGGATTATGTTTGCCGAGTGTCACTAACCAGGAATGACAGGTCAGATAAGAGAAGTTTTAACAGACAGATAAAAGAAAAGCACAACAAATATTAATCCTAAACTCCATAGGTATCTATGAACGCAATGGCTGGTAAAAAAAAATCCTTAAAGAAAAAAGTAAAACTGTCTGAAATCCAGTGCAAAATAGCCAAACCCTTGGGAGATGGTAAAACAAACAAGGTAAACCACGCCATTTCAAGTATATCATTAACAAAATTACAAACGTCTTCCATACCATACATTATTCTACCCCCCCGCCTGTGAGGGCATTGCCGTGTCTGTAATTTAATAGATGCATGAGGTTGACAACAGAAATCCCTTTTCAGCCATCGTCTAGATAAGCATGCACCAGTGTAGAAGCAGAAGGCCACTGTGGAGAAGAGTGACCTAGAGGTGAAAAACAAACTTTTTTCCCCAATCTTCTGGACAGATGGGCCATTGCTGAAAGGTTTCCTTTAACCCTTTAGCAACGTTACACACTAAAGCATACGCACCAGAACTTCGTTTAACAAGGGGCAACTCATAACAGTAAAATGAATGAATAGATGGCAGAATGGATGACAAAAGACAAGGCTCACCCTACAGTCTGCACATACAATAATTATACAGCTCATGCTTTTATGACAGTTGATTTCTTCAATGCAACTCAAAATAACGAAATACTTTCTTTAAACTAAAACCATATCATACCACGGATAAAAAAAAACACAAAAGTGGTACATACAAAATAACTTCAATTCAGACTGTCATGATGTCAAGCACCGGGTGAACCATCAACTTCTGCTTGCTAATATAACGCTTCCTATCCATCAATTCACAGATAGAGCTGAAGCTGTGACATAAGGCTATTGGTTCAAATAATCATGTATATTACGCGTGTCCCTTACATGCGATATGCTACAGAAAACTTTGGCCACACAGTGCTATCTTGCCACCTAATGGGTCCTGAGGCCAGCTCTCCCAATAGCACCTGAGTGTGGAGGTCTGTGCAACTGCTGGCACAGACCCCAAAGGGACAGCTGCTGTGGGCCCCTATGGTAAAGCCTGGCCCCCAGACAGCTGCCCCTTTTGCCCCCTGTTAAAGGACGGCCATGCTCAATACAGGTAACACAGGGTTGCTAAAGGCCTGGAGGATAATGGGGAATCCTTTAATAGTCAAGTCACATTCTTTGGAAATCAACCCTGTACCCCCAAAAAGATGACTCAACAAGAAACATACCACGGCAGACCTACAACTGTAGGTCACCCCACAAAGCAATATAAGCAATATTAGAATATTGTTGGAACTACCATGTTTCATACTGAAAAACTATACATCAAATTATACGGAGAGCCAGTATAACATACGTATCCATATTACACGTCCGTGCCAATAAGCTTTAAAACTACTTTAGCCCTCGTCCATCTGTGATATCGCCATTAACACCACAAAATGCCATGGAAAATATGAACCGATGCCTGGATTTCGCAGAACTTGTACTGTCTAAGTACAGCACTGGTGTCAATATACGGCGGTAGTTTATGATGACAATGAAAAATAGTTCTTAATTGATACAGTCTGTTAGCATGCTGTGTGTTATTTAGAATGCTTCATTCCTGTAGTTAAGGTTGCTGGAGTCATGTTTCCAAAGCAAATAAATAAATGTATGAGAAAACTTTCTGTTGTGAGGCACAGAAAGGTAAAACAAGTTTTAGCGATAAATGGGGATAATCATGTTTTTTTAAATGATCCCATAGAGCAATAAACAAAACAGTTGCTGTAAACTAAGTTTCAGAATGATACAATCCAAATAATATCGCATATATAATGTCCAGTTGTATCTCTATATCACAGCATGGTGCCACACGACAAATGTTCATGTTGCCATCACACTCACAAACTGCCATCTCCCTGCTTTACCTTTAAATGTGAAGGTTACATTGTACAGTGCTGTGAAAAAAATATTTACCCCTTCCCAATTTCTTCTATGTGTTGCATTTTTTCACTCTTAAATATTTTAGACCATCAAACTGACGCAAGCAAACACAAGTAAACACAAAATGTAGTTAAAATTATTATTTCATGTACAGGAGGAAAAAAACTATGCAATCCTACCTGCCCCTATGTGAAAAATTAATTAACCAAAATGTAATTGATAATTGGGTTCAATTTCACTAAACACACCCACGCATAATTAATTCTAAACATGAATTAAATAGTCTTGCAAAGTGTAGTAGGCTAAAAGGTCTCAAAAGACAGCACATGAAGCTGCGATCTAAAGAAATTCAAGAACAGATGAGAAGCAAAGTCATTAACATCTATGAGTCTGGAAAGGATTTCAAGGCCATTTCTAAGGCTCTGGGACACCAGTGAACCACTCAGAGCCATTATCTACAAATCAAAAACGAAAACTTGACATTGTGGCGAACTTTCCTAGGAGTGGCCAATCCACCAAAATTCCTCCAAGTTTATATCGACTACTCATCCAGGAGGTCACAAAAGAACCCAGACTAACATGTAAAGAATTGCAGGCCTCACTTGTTAAGGTCAGTGTTCGTGATGCCACAATAAGAAAGAGACAGTGCGGAAATGGCATCCGCGGGAGAATTGCAAGGCGAGAAACCACGGCTTACCAAAAAGAATACAAAGGCTCATCTCAAATTTACCATGAAAACATCTTGATGATCCCCAAGAACAGAACTTTTTGGAAGACACGGGTACAATTACACCTGGCAAAAAAGCTAACACAGCATTCTACAATAAGAACATCCAACCAACAGTCAAACATGGTGGTAGCAGTGTGATGGCCTGGG
>VKOC01037001.1:0-10879 GCA_009364415.1 Spea multiplicata | reverse complement strand
CAACTTGATAAAGACCTCATTGTGAGGTCGAAACGTTGTTGTCTGTTTCCTACAATAAATCTGTCTGATGGAACCCCTGAGTGCCTGGAGCCTTCTTCTATTTTCAACACACTATTAAAAGCATAGAAGACATCAAAAATAATATTATTGTGGCATTTAGGCAGCAACGGCCGTCCCTGTGCTCCACACCTGGGGGGGACTGCTCGCCCTAGGGCGTTCTGCACCTCCGCTGTGTTGCTACTCAACGAGTTGGTTACAATGGAGATCCCCGATCTCCCCTAACCGGCCCAATTACACCATGGAGTGCTTTACAAGACGCTTCCCCTCCTTTAAGGCACAGAATGCTGCGATATGATGTCATAACATGACGGAGGCCATGGAAGGGGTAAAAATACGCCCCCGCTTTTAGGGCTGTAGAACCCTGCGATCCCCTCATACCCAGCAAACATTCTGACCTCCTAGAAAAGAGGGCATCAGGGGAGGTAGAGGGCATCGGGGGAGGAAAGAGGGGCATCAGGGGAGGAAAGAGGGTCATTCAGGGAAGAAGAAAGGGGCATCGGGGAGGAAAGGGGGCATCAGGGAGGAAAGAGGGGCATCAGGGATTTGGGTCACAAAGAGGGATTGCCATTCTTAACAGTGACACTTTGGGGGCATTTGTTTAGGTTAACCCCTTTCACTTTATTTCTTGTTTTATTTGCTGTTTCATAAAATGTCGTTTATATTTAGAGGACATGTGATGTAGATTTTGTTTTGTTTTGTTTTTTTACTAAAATCCTCTTCTAAAAATACATTTTTCTGATCTATATTTTCCGAGCCGTTAGGGCCGAACATTGTAGTTATTCATTGTGCTACATCGTGTTACATCGTGTTACATGATCCATAACCCACTGTAGACTCGCTACATGTTATGGCCCTTGACCCACCCCCCCCAACAAGCGCGGCAGACCCGCTTGTATGGTAACGGGGCACTTTCTTCAGTTTTGCCCCTTGGTTACTTACTTTTTGCACAGCCAACTCTTGCCCTGGAGGTAATAACTGCAGAGGTGCAACTTGTCGCAGTCGGCATCCTCTTCTTCCTTCCCGTTCAGGTAGTCCGCGCATAGTCTTAAGGGGCTTCTTGCCAGGACCAGATCCCCACATTGCGGGAATCTCTTTTCTTCCGCTTGCAGGATCTCATCGATTTGCTCTTGGGGTAGATCCAGGAGCTGCTCCAGTTCGGCCCTCGGGAGCGCTCCTCCGTGTTCGCAGATCAGCTTGGTCAAGAAGGCTGTCACCACGGGGTCAGACATGGCTGTGGTTTGCTGCGGGCCACCGTGCTGCGCTTTTACCAACCCTGCCTGAGCTCAGCTCCTCCTATAAGGTTATGTTGGAGAAACGAAACCGAAACGCTCTAATTTACCGAGAGAGACCACAAGAGAGCGCCAGACATCAAGGGAAACCACATATCGGGGAAAAAATCAGCTTTGTTTTCCATTTCCATTCCCAAATGACCGTAGTTGTCTTTTCGGCATATGTGCGTATATATATATATGTGTAACAGAAATCTTGCGCATGGAGGGGCTTCATTAGACCCCTTGCGACGTTCGCCAAGCCAGTGTCAAAGCTAACTAGCGGTAATTATACCTGGCGCCCCCTCCTGACTACCTGGAGCCCCCCTAGTGCGATGCGGCCAGGTCTATCCACCAATGTTGCCGGGCGCTCCCCCATATATGGGGCAAATGAGCGGGGAGTGGGGCATGCCAGGACCCCGCTCCTGCGACCCAGAGGGTTCTGGTGTTGACCCGGAAAACCAGAGAAGGGGCGCTCACGCGGAATGTCCGGACGAAACCCGGAGAGTTCGCAGGTATGGCGGGAAGTATTTTACCTGCCAGGACAGGTGTTTGACACCTAAAAATTAAGATTCTTAAAACCCTCTGTTAGCTGCATACCTGGGAACGTCTGGGCTCCGGCTACCCGGATCCTTCCCTTGCGGGATGGGACCAGGATTGGACCCTGATGTTAGCGGGCAGCCCCACTGACGTTAATGGGAGCTCCCACTGACGTCGGCGGCATTCCCGATGACGGCAGCAGGAAAACCCCACCATTTAAAGGAAAAATGGGCAGGGAGCGGGGCGTGCCAAGACCCCGATCCCGCGGCCCGGAGGATTCGGGTCTTGACCCGGAGAACCGGAGGAGCAGCGCTCACCCGGCAATCTCCAGGTCAAACCCGGAGAGTTCCAAGGTATGGTTATCTGTACACATTATTGGGGCTTTTAGGGCTGTAGAACCCTCATGGCCAGCAAAAATTCTGAGCTACTAGAAAAGCGAGACATCAGGGGAGGAAAGAGGGACTGTCCCTCGTGAACAGGGACTTTTGGAAGGGGTGTAATGATATAACATGGATATCTTGTGTTGATTTGGCTGAATCACAGTATCCTCTACCTTCTCGTGGAGATCTTGTCTTCTACAGAAAATACGATAACGACAAAATATTTACATTGATTAGCAAATGAGGGATTCGGGGGCAATACAGACCCCCAGTAATACGGCACAATTTACCATAACACCAGATGAGGTCTTGAAATAAAATGCATAATATATGGTTTTGGAACATCTAGAAAAGATCTGGGGGGAAAAAGGGGTGGTGGTGTCACAGAGGTGGGTGCAGAAGAGGCGGAAAAAGTGAGATGTCCTCCTCCTCTAGACCGTCCATAAGAGAATAGTCCCTTAGTAGACCGTGAATGGTCTTCTCCTTCATTATATCTCTCTTTCTGCTCACCCCCATGGCGTGCATAAATGCCCAGAGGAGGCTTCCTTGAATGTCCTTAGGGTTGGTCATCCAGTTTGATGCCACGTTGGCCCACACCATCCGTGTTGTGGCATCACGGAGACTTGCGATGCCCATCATGGCGTCTTTGGCTCCGGGGAGCCTGTGGATAACACAAGGAGTCCACAGCTCCGGGTTTAACTCCTTTCAGTTGGTGGCCCAACTCAAATTTGAGTCAAGTTGCCCCCATAGGGGTCCCGCGCTCACAGTTGCATTCAAACAAAGCTCTCAACATAGTAGGGATGCCAGGCATCTCCCCCAAACTACACTCGAGGATCTTTATAACGTTGGCCTTAAAATTGGGAGGTCCCACCGGTCGGACAACTTGGTCTCTGTTTTGAGGACAACACAAGGAGTCCACAGCTCAGGTTCTCCTGACCCCCAGGTAGCAACCGTGATCCCTTCCACGGGGGTCCTGCAGCTTACCTGTGTGACTGTCCCTCCTTATAAGAGACTCTTGGAGGGGGGGCTCTTAACAGGAGTGCCCTGCATTCTGTATAATACAATTGCCCGCATTCATTGCCACACCTAGAATTGTTAATATAGTGAGTCATTAGTATAAGATATTCAGTTTCGTTTCTCAGTGTTGGTTTAGAGGAAAAATAAAACCTTGGTGAAAAGAACAGAAGCTCACAGCAGAGGGAGGAACGCGAGATATAAGCATGCAGAGCTGCGAGCTGGAAGAAGGAGAAATCCAAGCGCACGAAGAAGAAGAAAAGGAGAAAGAAGATGAACGGAGAAGGAGAGAGCGAAGACAGAAGAGGAAAAAGCGATGCAAGTGTGGGAGAAGTGATGAAGGGGGTGAAACGAAGAAAAGGAGGACAGAGAAAGAGAGAGAGGGGAGGACCAGGAAAGGGGATGAGGTTACTGACCAGAATATGGAGAAAAGAGACAGAGATCGTAAAGCAGACAGGCAGCACAGAACTGAGCACCGTCCTGGAGACAACGGCATAATCGAGACTCCGAGTGACGGCGACCTGTCGGTACGGGTCCGGCGCCTGCTCTGCTCCTCGGGGGGCAGTATGGAACTGGAAAGGCTGGGACCGTCGTTAGGGGTGAGTCTGGCGGAGGTGGAGAGGATGGTGGAAAATGAGCAGGGACACAGCCTTATGCTGAAGGAGGAGAATGGGAAGCGCGTGGCCGTGTCTCGCAGCGCCGTGCGCGTCTGCACGCAGAGGATGAGCAGGTGCCCCGGGGAGTGCAAGAACCTCCACCTGTGCCGCTACCACGTACTCGGAAAATGCAACAGGTAAGTCGCCAGGTAACGTAAAAAGTCTCGGTAAAAGCCCGCAGCCTGCGATGCCCCTTAAAACTTAAATGCCCTACATTGGGTTCTGTGAAAAAGATTTGCCCACCGCCAATTAAACCCCTGACGGGGGTAAAAAGATTTTTTAGTGTTTAGTTTTTTGGTGGCCGAGTTTCTGCTTTTCTTTTTTCGTGCCGCAGTTATTACATGTGTGATATGTCATGACGGGAGCGATATGGCAGGAAACGTGTACCATACCCCATCCAGTACATAGTCAGCTGCTTGGGGCCCCTGCTGGTATAAGGGCCCCTGCTGGTATAAGGGCCCCATATAGCATGAGACACAATGATATCACTAGGTCCTTCTTACGCTCTTGTTTTGAGCCCCTAAAAATGTAGAGAGCTAAGTAGGGGCCCCCAAGCAGAAAGACTGAGAGGGGCCCATCTGTTCTAACGGGATCTACTGTGTTTGGCGGCAGGAATCCGTGCGCATTTGGCCACGACGTCCGGAACGATCGTAACCTGGAGGTCTTAAAGATGTATGAATTAGAGGAGCTGAGCAAAGACGAATTACTGCAGCTGGTCCTGCAGAACGATCCGAGTTTCCTTCCCGAGGTGAGATTCCAAAAGTTCTACTCGGTTAAAAAAAACATCTTTCAGCCATTTTTTACATAATTTTCCATCTTTTAAAGTACTTTTAAGGCTGATAATAGTTTGTGAGTAGATAAGGAGTCCCTCTTTCCTCCCTTGATGCCCCTTTCCAACCGGAGGGGTTGAATGGACTTTCGGCTGCCATCTTTCTTTGAAGACTCCATTGATTCTCCTCTCTTAAGGGACAGCATGAAGATGCAGTCCTTCTGCTGGTCTTCTGGCCCAGACCATGCTCAACGTGGCTTTTTCCCCTTTAAATGACAAATGTTTTATTTTTATTTGTTTGCCTCTTTTTTTTTGCAAGGTTTGCCAGCATTATAATCGAGGGAAAGGTCTGCATGGATCCTGCGACTTCAAGAGCGATTGCCAGAAGTTGCACGTCTGCCAATACTTCCTTGATGGGAAATGCAAATATGCATCCCGGTGTATAAGATCGCACAGCCTATCAGATCCGCAAGCAATGCGGCAATTGGAGAAGTGGGGAATAAGCGAAGATCTGGTGCCGCAACTCCCAAACATTTACCGGAACGCCAGCGCGCTCCGAGACACCCGGGCGCCTTTGCCTAAGCCAAAGCCACCTGGTTCTGCGAAGAAAGGCAAGTATAGCTTCGCTGATATTAGAAAATAATCAGTCATTAAACCCAAATATTCCTCTATTGGATAGTTGTGGTCATTTTGTAGTTCGGATGTATCTAGATCTGGACTGGCAAATGCCTGGAGGGCTACTGGCCAACATCAGGACATCTTCATCTGATCTGCTGCTCCAGCGGCCGATCTGGGGCTTTATCGTGTGGCCATTTGGTGGTCTGTATGCATTCCTGAGCGGTCCCTGAGACTACATGAAGACTTCTATGTACTGACTTGCCAAATGTGTTCACCAAACGGCTCTAATACTGGTCCTCATGGAAAGCTTGATGACTTCATTGAGTCACCTGCATTCAAGCAAGCATATCAACCATAACATTCTAGCAAAAGCGCCAACTGGGTGTCTTATATATGATCATCGCAGGGCAGAATAGGAAGGAGTCGGGTAAAGACTGCGTGACCCTGAGACTGCGGCCAAAATCCTGAGGGTGATACCTCGAGAGTTCTCAAGTGGGTTGTGTTGGTATTTTGCCTACTGCTTACCTCTAGGATATAAAGTCAACCTTAGGGAGGACCAGGAAGAGGCTGTGAAGCGGGACAGTGGGCAGATATGGTCCATATGTGTGCACATAGTATGTATAGCTAAACACATATATCTTAAAGGAACATAAGAAGAAATAAGGAATATGTAATTAATCTATTTGTTTATGGGACCAGAATAAGTGATGTTGTAATTAGTGAATGTAATAATTAAACAAGAACTGGAATTCAAAGTCAAAAACATTTTTCTAAATATTTATAACATGCTGTTTCTGTAACCACATTTTCATGAATATTCATGTATTTTATCCCCTACTTCAATAGACCTTCTACCAGCTTCCGTGAAGGAGCCGTCTCCTGGATTTTCTGAAGAGATATGTGTTTATAATCTCAACGACATTTGTGCTTATGGAGGTAAGATGTATGTATATGTATAAGTGTATGTGAGAATGAATGTCTATGTATAAGTGTATGTGAGAATGAATGTCTATGTATAAGTGGATGTGAGAATGAATGTCTATGTATAAGTGTATGTGGGCATGAATGTGTATGTATAAGTGTTATGTGAGAATGAATGTGTATGTATAAGTGTATGTGAGAATGAATGTGTGTATAAGTGTATGTGAGAATGAATGTGTATGTATAAGTGTATGTGAGAATGAATGTGTATGTATAAGTGTATGTGAGAATGAATGTCTATGTATAAGTGTATGTGAGAATGAATGTCTATGTGTAAGTGTATGTGAGCATGAATGTCTATGTGTAAGTGTATGTGAGCATATCGGTGTAAGTGGTGTGAGATGGAGCGTGCAATATCATGAGTGTGTAAGTGTTTGTGAGTGAGCATGGATGTGTATGTGATGTGTTTGTGTGTGAGCATGAATATGTATGGTGTGAGTATGTGTGTTTGAATGAGTGTGTAGGTGTGTGTTAGTGAGGAGGAGTAGGTGTGTGTATGCGTGTTAGCATGTGTAAATGTGTGTATGTGTGTTTATATATGTGTGTCAGTGCGTATGTTGCCAATGATGGCACAGACTAGTTGGTTAGGGGCAAAGAATGCACAAATAAGCACTGACAAGCTGGGGGCAAAGATAGCACAGGCAGGCTGTTTGGGGGCTAGGGTGAGGTAAGGGGGCAAAGGGAGCACTATGGGACATGTTGCTTGGTGAAGTTGAGGGGCCCTGGGACAACTTTCGCACAGTGCCCTGTGGTTTCGCCCCTGAGCTGGAGTGACCCTTTAAAGGTTGGACTGTTAGGGTAACAGAGCAATTAAATTAAAAGGCGGTGGAGCTGACTATACTGCCCCTTTAAGATGTAGCACAGTATGTAATGTATACGTGTGGGTTCAACCATCTCAGTAGAAACATTCTTTTTAGGTACAGGTTTTATTTCATTGTTTGAGTTTCAATGGGTGTGATCAAATATGATGTCATGAGTAAATAAATGATTGTTTTTGGAATGTAATGTTTTTGAGTTACTGCCAGTGTTGCCAGAGAGCTTTCAGGATTACCAGGTTTAATTTCTTTGTCTCTTTTTGTCTGCTCACAATGCCTTTATCACGGCCCTGGCCCTAGAACATCAAGTAACGTGCGATGTTTTATGTCTAGATAATTGCAGTCGGGTTCATTATCACATGCCGTACAGATGGCAGATCCAGCTCTCAGCGTACTGGGAAGACATGGAGAATATGGAGGACACCGAACATGCGTATTGCAATATCAACAGGTGTGGAGAAAGCAGAGTTTGTGTCATTCACATACCGGCGAACTCTCCAGGTTTGACTCGGAGTCTCCGGGTCACTTTTATCGTTCTTTGGGCTGGGGAGATGTATTTAACCACACCCACTCCCTGCCCACTGTCCCTCCCACTCAATTCTGTTCAAGGCTACCCAGTGATGGATGTTCCCCCCCCCCGGTATCCCCAACTGACCTCTTAACTGACCTCCAAAGACTGCATGAAAAGGTGCTGCCTCCCATTAACAACATGGTGCGCCCCAATATGACATCATATCCCGGTGTCTTCATAGGGCACAGCACCTTTTCATGCGTTGATGATGCTGACCGCGGAGTTGCCCCAAGACCGGTCTAGGGCATCTCCAAAGGGACATACACCACTGGGGCTAACAAGCTCCTAGGCGCTCCTAGGCGCTCCTAGGCTGCTAGACCCAACTTTCGATAGCCTGTCCTGGACGACCCCCAGGTCGAGTCAAATTGCATGCTTTTATGATGCACACAATGATCGCTCTCTTGTTGGAACCTTCAAAGAATAGAAGTGAAGACCCCTGCGCTCAAACGTCTCCTCGTTCTCCAAGTAACCTTCTACTCGCTAGTCAAGAAATGTTATTACGTAACAGATATTAGTAACAACGTATCGCTCTGCTCTGCCTTTCACCCATTAAAGTATCAGACACGTCTCTGTGTGTTTCTTCAGGTACCCAACTTCTAAGATCCAGGAATGTGGCTTCAACTTTGACACCATGACCTACAAGTCCTACAAGATCAGGCGCCTGTCTACTCCCTCCTCCGTATGCAAAAGCCCCGAGCTTATACTCACCACTGAATGGTGCTGGTACTGGGAGGACAGATGCGATAGCTGGTGGAATGAGTATGGGAAGGAGGTAGGATGACACTCACCGCTATTCAATTTCCAAAATTGCCATAAAATGACCGAGAGCATCACGTGAGGGCTTTCTCTGCTGAATGTGTTCCAATTTCCTAGACCAACCCGCGAAGTCCTTATCATATTGCCTAGTAGTAAGTAATAGAATGGCTCGGTCTTAATCAGACAGAGGGACCCTCTGACTATAAACAGGTTTCCATTACCATAGTCATAGGGAATCAGCTCAGTGCGGTGTCTGAATAGAAAAAATATCTCATGCCATGCGAAAAGGTAGTAAGTATTCTGAATAACGGCTTTTTCCACCCCTGACAGAGGAATCCACGGATCTCGGATGTCTGTAGTGCTGATCTGGAGAAAGTTTATCTGTCAGATAAGGAAGGGATGTTTTATTTCAAGGCGGGGGATGAGGAGTATGAAATCCAGCTGAAAAGTAAGTCATTCTCAAATAATTATCCATGTCTCCCATTGTCCCTTTTTCCTCCCCGATGTGACTTTTCTTAGGAGATCAGAAAGTTCGCTGCGCATGAGTTTTTTAAAGTGTCCAAATGCCCTAAAAGCCTATGTCTTTACCATCGAGCAAAAGGGGGCAGCTGGCCAGGGCCCATTCACAGCTGCCCCTTCCCCTGCTGATTCTCTTTCAATGCTCTTTGCTGACCCCCTTTTTAATAGAGGAAAATAACCGTGGCGAATACACTCCCCCCTGCCTTAATTGGTTTGTTCCACGGGCACTTCCTGTCTAGAGCTCGAGCAGGGAGTGCTTCCTGTTACAGGGAGTGTGTCCGTCTCGTAGGCTCCCTGCTTTGTGTCATGCTCCTTTTGTGTTAACGAATGCCCCCAAGTGAGGGCTAAATACTCCCCGAGCCCGGTATGGATGTGTTTTATACATTTGACGAGGGTGATAATGTATGTCCGGCTTGGCATGTTCACGGTATGACGGAATGCTTAAATACTGGTATATAGACACGCATAAACATACCTATTTATATTGAATGGATCATAAATGATCACATGGGGTTGTGTTGTCCTTGAGATGGGGTAGGTACGGGCACAGGACCGGATTTGCGGGGGCCAGGAGACATGCGGGGCCCTTGACTGGTCTTGTTTAATTGTTTCAGACATGGTTCAGATGAAGCTGTCCACGGGCACAAAGAGGAGGATCTGCAGGCGACCTAGGTTCGTGTCGGCGGAGAAAAGCATGGCACTGAGGTGAGTCGTCTTAGACGGAGGGGGGGTAAGAGTTATTGCCCCCAGAGCCTCTGCCCATCACAACGATTATCTTATAGTGACCGGCTAACAGCGGCAACCAAACGGTTCTATTAACAGTCCTAATGAAAACCGTGACTTGCCAGGAGGTCAAGTCACCTGCATTCAAGCAGGGATTCCATAGCAGTGCGAAAAGCACCAATCGGAATGCTTGGATCTGTCCTTAAATAAATGAAGGAGTCGGGGCCACGCTTTGTAATCCGGAGAATCTGTTTATTTGCTCTAAGATCCACCGCCATGAAGTGCCAGAAATCTTATTGTGGGAGATCACGCCAAGACGAGAACGCGATCGCCATCCCCAAGCACTGGGACAGGACTAACCTTCTAAAGGTCAAATACAAGGAGGGTCTGGTGTATCGGGGGGGGGGGGGGCAAATACATTATTGGGGGTTTCTGCAGAATGCATGGGCAAAGGGGGGGGACACATGACAATTTAAAGGGATCGTCTCGGCTTTTAGATACCATTCCGGAAAAAAAACCCCGATTTCTCCTAAATTCGAGGTGCTCTCAGAAATACCGGAGGCGATGGCACGGACCTTTACCATTCTGCTCTGAATGTTTTCCAGCTGGTGTCTCTGGATCAGATACCGGGCGAATTTAACAAAGTTAAGAGTTTATTTCACGGCTCGTTGCGCACGGTGTCAATCATACAAATAGAGCGCATCCAAAACGCTTCTCTCTGGAAGATATACCAACGGTAGGAACAGGTTCCATAGCGCTATTACAATGGGCGTGTCTGAGCAACCCGGAACCCTCCCTTTTCTGGGGTGTGGGCGGGCCTACTGACGTCGGTGGGTGGTCTGCGGATGCGTGCTGAAAATTTTGAAGTGGTAGGAGGGGAAATGGGGCGGGGACTGGGGCGTTCCTCACCGCCGCTCCCGAGACCCAGAGATTCTCCGCGGTGCCCCTGGAGACCCAGAGAAGCCGAAGCGGAGACCCCTGGTGAAATTGGGAGAATTGGGTGAAAATTAATAATAAGGGATAAGGGCCCTGCTCTTAGGAGCTTACAGTCTATTAGGGTGTTGGGGAGGAATTAGGAGAGGGACTGCTTGAGTAAGGATGATCTGGAGTTCTCAAAGGTGGGGAGGACGGATGATAGCGAATGCAGGTTGAGGGTATCAGGAGGGCAGATTCTATGAAGGTGGGGCTTTAATTAAACCCGGATCACCC
>VKOC01036995.1:0-10132 GCA_009364415.1 Spea multiplicata | reverse complement strand
TGCATGTGTGTGTGTTTGTATGTGTCTGTATGAGTATGTATATCTGTATGTGTATGCATGTGTCTGTGTGTAAGAAAAGCCTTATAATATTTTTCCGTTACTGGCGTGCTCTTACATGGTGCGTTGAGTTATATAAATCTGTACAGTTTCCGTTTTCAATAAGGCAGAGCGAGGAGATATTTTTCTCCGGAAGGCGCGATACCAAAACGAGGACTTCAGATCTTTGCTCTGAGCTGTGGGAGTCTGCGGAGGAAAATAAAAAGCAGAGGGATTTATTGACAGGGACTAGAGAACAAAACTGAAGCTGATTAACATAAAACAATTGTTTTGGTTCGGGGGCTGTGCGTAGCGTCTCAGTAACACACGCGTGTTCATACTACCCCCTTCTCATATGTGTTCTTAAGTCATGAGCAATGACATGAAATGTTGTTACATTAATTACTCTCTCTTGCATGATGAGCAAATGAACTTTAGCCGAGCTGTCATTCTTTTGAAGGTTTAAACACAACACAGAAACTTTTAAGATTTTCCAAGGCAACAACCAATCAGTGCCTTCTTTTGCATCACACGGCAGCTAAGCATTCCCTGAAAAATTGGGAAAGAGGCATAATATTACATTCGATGTTTCTTATGCCGAATTTAATTATAAATGTGTTAAGTCTTCCGATTAAGGTCAACGTTCCTCTTTCAGGTGACAGATTTGCTTTTTATGATCCAAGATGACCGGTTCTATGACTCAGGAAGTTGAGAGGAGAGGGATTGTTAGCTCTGCCGGATTCAGATTAATATCCCATCGCTGCCAATGAGAGCGCATATCAAAGGGCAATGATAGAATTAATAATTCACAGCGCGAAGTCATTTGACTCTTCAACCCATCCGTGTCTATCATCCGTTATTGCGCAATTTACCATTGACAGGCAGAAACTGCATATGTCGGAGTTGGTCTTTCTGGAACACCTACGGAAGAAGAAAGGGTTACAACGTTGCACACAAGACACTGAATATAAGCAACTCCACTAAGGGCGTTGGATTCCAGTAAACGCCTGTGGGGTTTTTTGAGTCATGTAGCTTTTCTTATGGGTGGATTAGTTCTAAAATGATAAGACCTCCATCATAAAGGAGAAAGAGCTCATGGCCATGACGAGTTCCGAGATATAGTTCTTGTTTATTTACCTTTCGGGTGCAGCCCGGGCTTTGACGACATATAACGTCAGAAGAATAAAGGGGAGTCTGACTTTTCAGATCTCGCTTTGATAATTAGAATGCGAGGCGGATTTACCTACCTGGACGCGGAGGGATGAGTGGAGCTTCAGATCTCCGACCGGCTCAGCACTCTGTTTAAAGGAGCCAAACGTAATAAATTCAGACACATGAGCTGCTGACCCACCGTGCATAATGATTCCAGAATCACTCTACTTAACTGATCCCTTCCTTCTCTTCGGAACCCTTCTCCTCTATACCTTTATACCTTTCAACCACAGACTAGAACCGTTCAACCAAACTATGCGGCTGGTGGCTCGCCATTGGACCAAAACTCTGATAATGGGAGATTTCGAGTAAAACGTTCCCCATTATTGGAAAAAAATAACAGAACTATAAATCCTGTAGATTAAAACCCAGAACCAGTAAAAGATTAATCGAAACATTGGTGACCATAATGGGAACACCAAGAGGGTAAACATGATGAGGGCAAGAGATGGGCTTTGGCTCCAGTCCAAGTTCTGCGGACTATAATTTCTAATGTACTCCTACAGAAAGTATCCAGGAACGTTCTTTTGTTTTGTTTGTTTTTTCTTTAGTAACTGCTTAAAATTTAACAATTTTCTCCAGAATGGCTCCAGTTTTGACATTATACATTATAAATATGGATTTTTATCCAGTAACACCAATTTAACGTTTCCAGAACCTGCCATCTCTGTTCCAGATATTACTTTATAGACAGTCTGGCTATTTTATTTTTCTTATTATTGTAACATTTTACGCGCAATCCCGGGGTTACCTAATTGATCACCCTTCCCTGAGATAGGGTTAACGATCTATCAAGTTGTCTTACCCGTCCACAAATGCTAATTAATTAATTAGTTTTACCCACTATTTAAACAAATTAAAAAACAAATAAAAAAATTATGGATATTTTCCCTAAAAAAACCTCATATATCTATACAATTTGAGGCGTTGGAATGCAAATATCTGTCCATGAACCATGACCTTGAATGACCATGACCATGATAATGATTTTTAGGTTACTGATTAAAAAATAATCCAAATATTTCAATTATTTTTCTATTTTTATTCTGGCCCCCTCCTGTGTTTTTAGGTTTTGTGACTGATAATACCTGTGACTCAATCTTTCTACGAGAGGAAGGAAGTTCCTGACAGTGAGACCCTCGGCCGTATTTCCAACATACAGAGAGCTCCACCGACGGCAGCTTACAGGGGGCGGAAAAATTATACAAGAGGACCTCGTTCTGCAGGTTCACGGACAGCTTACTCTTTCTCCATACGTTCTCTTCCAAGTGATCATCTAAAAAAAATAAATCATACATGGTTGGGGTAGAAGGCCAGACACCTTCTTGAATAATGAATATTTTTTAAGCATTTATTAAAAAAAAACATGGAGGCAGTACTGGAAATATTAAAAAATTCTCACGATTCGTACATTTTGTAAATGGACAGTCTTCTAGACGTGGGGCATCAAACAAATCGCTCCACCAAACCTAAGGGAGAGAAGGATGGTGTTAATGGCCTCCATAATCTAGTTCATCCTATTAGGTGTATCCTTAAAGGTGTCGTATAGCTAGTAGAGTGGCTCATAGGTAAGCCGACCGGGCTACTGGTTTTGTGGGAAGCCAGGGGCCACCAGATGTGGCTGCTGTCACTTTCTTAAATCCTGCGTTCCGTAAACAAGCGCGTTCAATCGTTTATGTAACATAATAGAAACAATGCATGTTACCTGGTTACGAGAGTTGGCGGCCATTTTGAATATTTGGATCCTTCTGACCACTTGAGCTCACTAAGCTACATGAGGGTAGACTACCCAGAGCGCTCCCTCTTCTGAGGGTGAGTCTTACCGCTTGAGGACCATGGTTAGCTATGGGAGGATACCCCAAGTACATACAACTCCTATCCCCAGCCAATCAGAATGCTGGGGGCGGAGCTTGTGAGGTAGAGTGTCACTTAAACTGGCAGGGCTACTGAGCATGTGCACAATTCTGCACATGTGCAGTACGCAATCAGGACCGAGGCACTGCGGTCACAGATTCTGCTGTCCTGCCAGGAGAGAGGTAGCGCTCGGTAGGACAGCGGGACAGAGAGGCAGAATCAGGACAGTTTGGAGGTATGCACGCCCAGAAAGCGCTCCCGCTAACTTCACTGAATCTAAAATGTTTTTTACCCAGTAAATGTCGTCCATTGAAGATCGTTACTAAACCAGAGTTCATAGAAAAGAAAGATATTGAGACACATAGGCTTTCAAGACCTCAGGGGTCCCTTCTTCAAATGTAAATACCATGTAGAGATCATATAAAGTCCTAGAATGACTTACTTGGAAACATAGGCACGGCACTAAATCTGCTTCTGGAACGTGATAGCGCTCATTTCCTTTCTAAAAGACAAACTGGAAGTGAGTATAATTTATCTTTACGCTTCTCTTTTGCTTATTAATGCGCCAGGGCTTCTCCCCTACAGTGTATAGAACATGCGGAAAGTTTAGACAGGTTAAAAAAAACAATATATATTTTCGTTATAAATGAAGAATTATTATTATTTATTGTTTTATACAGCGTCATCAAATTCCGTAGCGCTGTACAAAGGCATCGCTGTGATCGCAGAACCCCCGTCCGGCGCTCAAGTGAAACTCACCAAGGTAACCTGTTTTATCTTTGTTTTATTATACAATATCTTCAGTTCGTAGGAACGGTTTTCCGATCCATTCGTTATCCCAACAGAAGTTCCGAACTCCTCTGTCGTATACTGCAAATTAGGAACTATAACAAAAAAATAACAAAAAGATCACTAAATGTAATTCCAAAATCAGCTATTTTGTAGCTTATTTGTTTTGCAAATTATTTTACAAATAACCCGATATGCAGTGATATAGATCTACCCTAATCAATAATCCATCCAAATTCACACATAATAATTTATTTTATTGAACATCAAATATGAAAATTGAGAAAAAGTTGATATTTACTCAGTTCTTTATGTTTAATAAAGTGGGCAGACAGCGGCACGACCCCCCGTATTCTGCGCTGGCTGGTGTCAATTATATAATTATATAGAAAAAGGGCACCGATCTACTTGCCGGCTGCCATTACCTTGGCATTGCTTCACCTCCGGTATGATGCGCAGGACGTTGCATCCTGTCCAAACAATACAGACAACACAATAGTAAACATTAGCCCCATAACGCAACATTCCAAGTTAGAATTCAGAGCTCTTTGGTCTCCCCAACCCCTCTGATTTACACCATGGCGGCTGTCCCCGCTACGCACAACCATAGAGCGCATTGGCGCTGCAGACACGGAGCGCCGGGGTATGACATCATATTCACCGATGCCCTAGGTTGGGTATAGGGCAGAGCGCAAGGTAAATACATCACTGGGGACTATACCCCAGTCCCAATATTCCAAATGGTACAAGGGGCATTAAGGCAAAAGGAGGTGTCTTTAGGGGTGTCACATGGGGCTCTTTATGACGTTGTGATCTACTAAGTAAGGCGTTTAAAAGAAAGATAATATGTATTATTTACAGGGTTAAATTTAACCCATTTCCTGCTGTTTCTATAGACATTATCAGGGCTTTTAGGACTGTAGGACGCTGTGACACCCTCATACCCAGCAAACGTTTTGAGCTCCTAGAAAAGAAAGACATTATAGGAGGAAAAAGGGGCATCAGATGAGGAAAGAGGGGCATCAGGGAGAAAAGAGGGTCACAGGGATTTGGGGCCAAAGGGGACTGCTCCTCACATGGAGGGACACTTGGAGGATATGTTTCAGTATTACTCCACGCAGACAAAGATTGGAGGCTTTAAATGTGACCTATATTAGCATAGCTAGCACCAAAAGGAGAAAAAAGTCAAATGTAGGCAAAAGGGGGCACTTGCCTGGTAATTCACACCTGTTGTTCAGAACATCTTGGTACCGTGGTACGGTGTATGACATTAGATCCATGTAATTATCTATCGAGGCATTCAAACAGTTAAACACCACTTTTCCCTTGGAGAAAGAAGAACATATTTGAAATGATGCATTATTAGGAGTAATTAAACGTTCTACAGCCTTAAAGTCCAGAGACCTGCTGGTGGCCAACGGTTATTGCGCAATCGAAATAGGAAAGTGGGTTCTTCTTACCACTTCAACGCGAGTGTTTCCCTGGCTCGATGGAACAGAAGATAAAGGCATCCAGACCTTCACCATAACACATCCTGGCGTGGGAGGCATTACATAAGCTATAAACAGGTTGGCACAGAGCGAAGGCTCTGGAAATAAATAAAATCAGAGGATTAATGACCATAAGCAGTATAATCCATTACAGGGAGTTGCCTTTCTTACGTTAACTAATCTCTTCGCGCAACGACCCATCCCACCAACATATTTCATGGGATTAAATACTGTCCCGAGTTCCTTTTTCTTGCATGTTATATCTGCCCCCCCAATTTTGTACCAAGTTCATCAGATGAAGCTCCATCTTCTTCGTTGTCTTCGTAAGGGTAGGAGTAGTCCTCACAGTCATCTTCACTCTTGCCCATGGTCCAGTCTGGAGAAATGAAGCACAAAGAAGTGTTCAAATAAAATAAAAATAAAATAAAATGCAGCCTTAAATAGAAATGTATCATTAGATAAAGAGGTGTAGGTTACTGCGGCTGTGGGTTATCTGATCCTACATAAAGAGAGCATACTGTAGGAACGTTCTATGTGGACTTCCATGCAGAGAAATCATCCAGCCAAACACCATGACTAATGACTATGGAGGAACGGACTTCATGAGCATTGCCATAAAGCATAAAGATCAGCGTGCCGTACCTGACAGGTAGGCGACATGCATGTCTAGTTCCACCTGAACGCATGGATGGCAATCCTCACTGCTACAGCGCAGGACAGTCTTCGGCCTCACACTCGTTGGTACTAAGACGGGATGAGTCGCTTCCTCGATGTCTCCGGGAAGGCACCAAACAGCTATGGAAGCCAAACAATGAGTTAAAACACCGGGAACTTGGGGTTTTGACTCAAGTCAATCGTATCTACAACCAACCCAGCCAAGGTAGATCTTAATGACTTGTTCTATGGGATGGTGTCCACCTAGGGGTGCCAATTTCTGACATCACAGAAGGGTCGTTTCCTTGAAGGTCGATTCGTTTGAAGGGGGCTGGGAGTGGCTGTAGGAGATCGGACTGCTGTGATGTAATACATAGAGGAGGGTTCTGGAAGAATAACCCGACTCTGTTTCTAAGCAGCTCCAGTATCTCAATAAACCCTTAAATGCAGTTTTTTTAGGCGACACGGAGCATTTCAGAGATAAATATAATGGCGGTCAGGTTTCTTTTGCTCCTGTTTACATCATAAGCATCTATCTGGTGATATTTTATGAGACATTCTAGGTGAAACAGCATTTTTTAAGATGTCGTACGACTGTCCACGCCATCCGGCTTATAAGCTCACTTAAGAAAACTCAAGAAAGTTTCGATCGGCCAAACCTCCTTGTCTTCGTTCAAGGAAGTTATTTGCCGAAGAGAACGGAGCTTTAGGCAAATCATAAACTGAGAATATGAGAAAGGAAAAAATGCAGAAAAAGCTGTATGTCCAGATTCCTGAATCCGGATAAATATTATTGGAATTCATTTGTTGTACTTACATGAAATGGTGCATGACAAATTCTGAAAAGAGAAAAAAAACAAGTATTAGAATTTGGAATAATTATCGTGGCCGGTATAGTCCACGGCGAAATAAACCCACCATTACTTACTAAAAAGGACTGGAAAGAAAGGATCCAGTAATGGTGAAAATGCAGCCTTAAATCCTGGCAACATCTAAGGCTGGAATTCTTTAGAATCAGAAGTTGATAGCTGATAAGACCCATTTTTATTGATGAAAGACCTTAGGCTTGTCTTAGAATCAGGAGCCATACGCCGATCCCACGCTTGTTTAAATTTCCTCACTGTAGTAAGACCTACCACTTCAGCTGGGAGGCTGTTCCACTTATCTACCGCCCTCTCAGTAAAGTAAACCTTCTTTACATCCAAAGAGCCTTCTCTTCTTCTATCATTTTCAGCCGGGTGATTCTGCACACATATTATTTTTATAATATATTCATTATAGGGTAAAGAAGTCCCGTTTCCTACTCCTCTTGCCAGGAGTTTTGTAATAGAATGTCATCTGTTAACACATAATTCTTAAACAAAGCTGGAGTTTCCCCGAGTTACATTAACCCTTCGGAAACTATTTCCTATTTCCTTCGATTCATTGTTACTGTTCTTTCACCGAAGAAATTGAGGAACTTTACCTGCCTGATGAGGAAGGTCTGTGGCAAAAACGGGATGTTTTTTTTTTTAATTTTTTGGTTTACATAAAGCAAAAACAGCTTGAAATGTGTATGGCAGTGAAACATTAACCCCTTCCGCTATTATATAAAACCAACAGATTTTGAAAAGTTAAATGTTAGAAAAAGTTATATTTTATGCCAAGCTTAAAATCTAAAGGCAGGCAGGCATTGTGCTTCAGATGCTTTGGCTACGCTGAAAAGCTTGCAATTTAATAGGTAGCGCGGCCTCCTGCCAAGATAAGCCCTGCTGATGGAATTTCTCAATGTTTTATTGTTTTTTTTTGGTAATTATTTCTCGCTTTAACAATGTGGAGCCTGATGACACCAAGTGTGTGAATTTCCCTCTTACCGTTGACCTTGCCGTATGTCTCCGAGTGCTCAACCTCGATAAGGAAGGGAAACATTTATTGTCAATATTTATATGGACTTCTCCTACTCAGAAGGGAACATTATACAACGGGGAAACCGCAAGGGCAGATCGCATTCTCTTCATTGAGGGCAAACATAACAATAAACATTCCTAGAGCAGCCGTCCCACTTCTTCAACGATACGTTCTCCATATACAAACCTCATTTGCTTACTTAGGTGTTTTATCACTTTTACGTTGACTATGTCTTGACCGATGATTTCGGCTCAATCTATTTAAAGACGTAATCTACAGTACCGATTATATTTATGGAGGACAGTTTTGGGACTGTTGGGTCTCTCAAGTAGGGTGAGCTGGTCCTCAATGTTGACCCAAGATGTGGACGGAATAAATTAAATATCCAGCAGGATTCACCTGCGATAGTACAAGCCAATGAAGACGGAAAGAAAGCTTTGGAAGTTGAGTATAGTCTTAGCTTTATGTTCCCTGCCTAACTACATTCATCCACTTTTGGATCCACACAACATGACCTTCAAGAAGCCATTTGTTCTTCTCAAATCCCACTAAAATATGAAACCTAACTACTGGTTCTACTGGTTCTGGTTGAAGTTCCACCATAGCTCCATCAGAAGTATGCCACTGGATACACTTACCACCGGCTTGGAACAGTCTTATCAGCGCCCTCGTGTTTGCAGGGCATTTCTGACCGGTCCTCTGTGATGCTGGTACAGCTTTGATGCCAGGTGTCATTCAACAGAAGGAACGGTTTGTTGCAAGGATTATCTCCAGCGATAACATTAATTAAAATTTTGTTTGCCCAGATTATGGATTATAAATTAAACATCCCAAAGGATATTTGACTGTAACAGGAGAAGTGAGTGAAGATGAAAAGAGCTTTGGACGTTCTTCTGAGTTTGTCAGTTCTGGTTCTGTCAGACCCTTAATTTCCTTCACTGTATTAGCCTCTGCCGCTTCTGCTAGGAGGCTGTTCCACTTATCTACCACCCTCTTAGTAAAGTAAAACATCCCTAGTTTTAGATTATGAGCTCTTGTTCATTTACCTTTATTTATTCACTTATACATAGATTTTGAATGGGTCATAGAATGTTTACATAGAATGTTTACATAAATATTTATTCGTCTAATAATCTTATGTTGCTATAGAAACAGATTCCCGAGTAACCAAACTTTAATTACGCTGCAGCATATCTCTCGCACATCCACGCAGCCACCACAAAAGCGTGTTTATGTTTGAATTTTCCAAATATTTATCTTTCATCTGTGACGGAAGCTTAATCTGGGCAAATAGAATTTTAATTAAATTTATTGCACCCTTCGGAGTCGCCCCTGCTGTATTTGGTTAAGTTTAATAATTGTTTAAACTCGGATGTATCTTAATTTGTTTTTTTCTAAACAAATAGACGCCAGGTAAATAATGAACTACACATTAATAATTACAAAATAAATACTTTGGGTTTTTTTTTAAAAAAGGTGATAAAAAATAATCTGTAAAAAATATTCAAACTGGAAATATTACAACTACTCGCTGGTAAGGAGTCTTAGGTTTACAGGTGGCTCCACAGATACTACTATATATATATATATATATATATATATATATATATGTGTGTGTAAAATATATATATATTATATATGTTTGTGTGATTCTGATGCTTATTTGGGGAGGAAAAAGTGTGTTATCACCATAGCAACCAATGGATATATATATATAGATATATATATTTATTCCGAGAGCATATTCCCCAGGGACAAGATGGAGACACATGTCTGTAGATTTTAAAAAATATTCTTGCGTTATCACCATTGAAAGATCAGTTGCTATGGCGATACTATATTTTTTTTCCAATTCTGCTCCAGAATAATAGAGTTAGTGTATGAAAGGTGATCAGTTGTGAAGAAATCCTATCACCATAGCAACCAATAAAAAGCCCCTGCTGATTGGACTATTAACGGATAATTATTTAAGGCATCTTTTTTTCCCCAAACAGAACATGATTAACCAATATACAGAATAAATTCTCTATTATTTATAACTGGTCGGCGCCAACATAAAATGGATAACTGGTGAAACCCTCATTTATTTTCATAAATTTTGGCATGGCTAAGGTGATCTCAAATCTTTAGGCCATCAGACAAAGCTTTTATTTGTTTTAATATGTAATATATTTAATATTCTAATGTGTTTTGGACATGATGTGGGTTGT
>VKOC01036987.1:0-11486 GCA_009364415.1 Spea multiplicata | reverse complement strand
CCCATGTTTTGCTGTGGTCCACTCCTGGATTTCCATATGCTCCGTCCTCCTTGCTTGCTATGTTTCCATTATATACTCTGCGTAGCTTCCATACTCCCAGCCTGCCACACCCTGACATGATTCTAGTGCTATGTCTCATGCCTGCTCCAGGGTGCCTGCAAGATATCTCCAAGTTTTGTGGTGGTATGTGGCAGCACAACCCTAGGTGCTCCAAACCCTGGAGAGTGCAGTCGCCCTGCATCAGGCCCTGTCCAACTCCACTACTGCGCAATACCTCCTGAACTCCATCTTTGAGCGATCTGGGTCTTTATAGTTGTCTGTATGGACCCCGTTCCTGACATATGGCCGCAGGCAAAAAGACAGAGCAAGGAACAGGGAGACCGAGCAAGGAACATAACCAGACAAGACATACATGATACAGGGAACAACAAAGGACAGGGAACAAGGCAAGGAACACAGGGGAAGGAGCCGGAATCCTCGGACGCTTCTCCTTTAAGCAAGGATAGGACATGGGGAGAGGAGAGAGGAACTGAAATCCTCAGATGATTCAGGGAAGAAGGGCAAAGGTACATAAGAGACAGACAAACATGAATACATGAACTAGCCTAGGACTATAAGATAACAATTGGAGATTCCGTCACATCATATGGCCATAGTATGCTTAGCCCACCACTACGCCAAAGTACTCCAATAACAGTGGGTCCTAACGCTAAAGCCTGCTTACTGAATTACTAATAAACTAAACATTGAATCCAAACACAGAACCGAAAAGGACATACCTTTAGACTGCAGGCTGAGACAAACAGAACAAACGGGTGGGACACACCTTATAACGGAAACAGGAGCTGAAGCAAAGAGCAGAACTAGGATCCAGGAATCCAGAGGTTCAGGAGAGAGCATACGGAAATCCAGGAGTGGACCACAGCAAAACATGGGAACTGAAGCAAGGCAGGGAAAATCAGAGATATGCAGCTCCGCAGCCCCATCTGGGCAGTAAAGGGACGAATATCCGGAGGCGGTAAAATTCCAAAAAGAGCCCATTCCACAGTCAAGTGGAGAGTAACTCCCAAAACCCTAACTACATATTGATGAACGTCTCTCCAAAAGTTGGCAATGTAGGGGCAGGCCCAGAGGCTATGATAAAGATCGGCATAGGTCGCCGCACATTTAAAACAATTAGAACAATCTCCCAACCGGGGCACCACATAAAGTTTCAGAGTCATGTATGCTCGGTGAAGAATTTTCAGAAACATTTTACTATAGCAACGAGACACCAGAAGCTTAGAATTTAACACTGTAACACAGGGCATCTAGGTCTATGTCAGGGAGGTCTTTCTTCCAAGTGGGTAGGCCCTGCCTAAGGGATCCCCAGGTGATAATTAATAGGACAAATTTGCCCATAGAGAAAGGACATGGTGAGGGAGCTGGAGGGAGTATGTAAAGTTATACTGTCAAGAGGATTGTTGTGATCCCTAGGTGACAACATAGCTAGAATACTGACAATGAAACTGCGAAGCTGTAAATAGTGGTACGGGTGCACCGAAACGGAGGAGAACTTCTCACAAAACTGTTGCCAGGTAAGGATACAAGAAGTAGCGGGGCAAATAAAATCAGTAATGAGATGACCCCACACACTCCAGTCTCCTGAAAATAGGAGCAGATTTACCATGTTGGAATCTGGGATTACGGACCAATGACACATAGAGAGTATGTAAAAATCCCATTCCCAAGCCTCCGCACCTGGGTCTATGCCTTGTAAGTGTGATACAATAGTGGATTTCAATGTAAGTCAGGCGGCCACAGGTGTTTAGGCATATGCAGAAGGGAAGGTAACCGAATATCAGGAGAAAGTTGGGACAACTCATCCAGTCAACTGCGTATCTGTAATTGGCCGCTAAATTATAATCAGGTAAGTGTGGGATATTCAAGAGGTGGGCTGTTGTAATTTTACCAGTGCAATCCGTGAATGCTTACCACCCCATAGAAAACATTGGAGAGTAAGATGGTGGGCATGTACATCAGCCCGTCATAGAGTAATCGGAAGCATATGAATAGGGAACGCAGCCATCTTATACAAGTGACATCTACCTGTAAAGGAAAGAGGAAATTTAGCCCAGGTTTTAAATAATGCGTCAACTTGTTGGAAAAGGGGAAGGATATTCAATTTATACAGTTGAGAGAGGGAGGATGGGATCCAAAGACCCAGATACTTGAGAGCCGGGGAGGCAAATCGATCACCCAAACCGTTCCGGGCCTGTGGGAATAACGGGAGTGCTTCCATCTTAGCCGCATTAATCAAGAACCTCGAAGCCCTATGGAAAAGAGCAAAAAGGTCCATAAGAGGAGGGATGGACTGTTTGGAAATAAAAGCAGCTCATCAGAAAAGGGACCACCTTCAACCTTTCAACTGACTAGAGCGTAAAATCAAGAGTAGCAGCGGCTCAATGGCAACAGTGCGAAGAGGGGGCAGCCCTGATGGGTGCCCCTTCGTAATGGAAATCGAGGCGAGTTAAACCCGTTACTGAGAAGTTGGGTGAGAGGGGAGCTTTATAGAGACTGAAATAAGTGAGTAAAGTGAATGCCAAAATGATGGAATTTGAATAAGGACGTTAAATAATGCCATGAAATATGATCAAAAGCTTTGTCTGCATCGCAACTAAGGATAATGGCAGATTTATTTTTCGTCAATTTAGTGAAGACTATGGGCGAAATCAAACTTCTAACATTTTGGGTAGAAGGAAGCCCGTCTGAGTCGGTCCTATCAACCTAGCCAGGATGGGTTGAAGACGGGAAGCCATTATAGCAGTCAGGATCTTAAAATCCTGGTTAAGGAGGGATACCAAAAGGAGTCATGTAGGGCGAGAATCTAAGCGCAAGTGTCTAGGCCAGGGTCAGCGGTAAGGTTAAAGTCTCCCCCCAGAATATTAGTAGCGGATAATTCCGACAAGCCAGGATATATTTGAGCCAGGAAGGAGTACTGGGCCGAGTTTGGGGCATAGAAATTGACTAAAGTAATAATGTGCTCCCCTAATCGAATTTTCAAGATTGTATACCTCCCCTCAGGATTATACCTTTCCTCTTCCACAGAGAACGGCAATTATGTTGTAAGAATAATAGAAGTACCCCTGCATTTCTTGGTAAAAAATATAACAATTGGTAAACCAGGGGGCCATAAGTTTATTAGTTACAGGGTCACACCAATGAGTTTCCTGTAAATAGATTATCAGGATGGAGTTGATTGACGGGTTATAATTTTTTTTACATTTTATAGGGGAGTTAAGCCCCTCTACATTCCAGGATATGAGCCGAAAAGAATCGGCGGTATGCACCTTATCTGTGGAAGTGTGTAAGGCAGGAGAAGCAGAAGCCATCACCCCATACCCTCACGGGAAAACGGAACTCCATAAAAGTAAACAGTAATCAGCTGTCCCAGGGAGTACCAGCAAGCCGCCATCAAGACTCAGCAAGGCGGAAACAGACACAGCAATTTGTCCATAAATTGACCAAGACCTCTTAATTTTTTCCCACATTTTAACCCAACCCACGATGCGAGAACATATGCACCAAGAAACCCCAACAAAACAAAAAAAAACCCTAAACAGCATAACAAAAACCATACCAGTTTCCAAGAAATAGGTAATGTATGGCAGGTATTACTTGGAAGTAACAGAGGTAGAGGGGGGAGAACGAGGGAAGGGAGGAGCAAGAGGGGGAGACCCGGTGCCTCCCTGTGATGCTCGTATACCTGAGGACAAGCTCAGATCATCAGCCAGGAAACATTTAACATCTTCCTGAGAGACGAAGAGGAAGGATGTACCAGTATGATGCACTCTCAACTTTGCCGGATACAGTAAGGCAAACTTTATCTTCTTGGTTTATAACTCCGTGCAGACTCGGGAAAACTGCCGCCTCTTCACTGCAACAGCCGCGGAAAAGTCTTGAAAAAGTAGCAACTGCTTGATAGCGAAGATCCGGTACTTTACGGGGCACTTCAAATATTCTTGTTTTGTCCTGAAAGTCCAGAACCCGAAAAATAAGCGCACAAGGTCGAGTCTGAGAGCTCTGATTGTCAGGTCCAATCCGATGAATCCTTTCCACAGGTATCTTATTATAGGGAAAGAAGAGACCCAATTCTCTCGGCAGCCAATTGCTATCTATGTCCATCAGGGAAGAGGCCTTCTCAGATTCCAGAAGTCGGCTGTGATTTTCTAAATCCTCTAGACGGTCTTGTAACTGAAGAATAACAGCCGCTTGATCTTATACAGCAGCCGTTAAGGATGTGCGGTCATCCTCCAGGTCGGCAACTCTAGTTTGCCGATTCGCTGGCCCTGCGAAGTAAGCTCAGCCAGCGTACCATATATTGAAGTTGTCAGTTTGTTGAGTTTCACATCTAAGAGAGGAGAAATCAGATTGACCATATCCTGTGCCGTAAGTGGAGGTGGAGGCATACACTCGTCAAGGGGTTCGGCAGGGGGTGTCAGCTTCGAAGGAGGAGGAGCAGATTTAGAGACAGAATAACAACAAAAAAATCCAGAATAACGCATTTCAAATAAGTTATAAATTCATTTGCAATCAGCAAGATGTCTGGCTCCCAGTCATCTTTTATACAGGTAACGGGCTGAGATTAGAAGCACTCTCTTAAAGGTAGTGCTCCTAATCTCAGCTTGTTAAAAGACACCTGTCCACAGAAGCAATCAATCAGATTCCAAGCTCTCCACCATGGCCAAGACCAAAGAGCCATCCAAGGATGTCAGGGACCAGATTGTAGACCTACACCAGGCTGGAATATGCTACAAGACCATGGCCAAGCATCTTGGTGCGAAGGTGTAATTATTTGCAAATGGAAGAAACACAAAATAACTGTCAATCTCCCTCGATCTCCCTTCGCTAGGGTTGCCACCTGGCCACTTTAATTTCATGAACGGCCTAAACTCGCTGCCCCTACCAGACACCAGGGAGTCAGAAGCAGTGAAGTTGGGGGTTATATGGGGGGGCATATGCTTTCTGGAGGCAGAGTGCCCCATGATATGCCTTTTTAACCCTTATATGCCACTCTGCCTGCCAGAAATGCCTTTTAACCCCTTTATGCCAATCTGCCTCTAGAAATGCCTTTTAACCCCTATATGGCACTCTGCCTCCAGAAATGCCTTATACCCCCTATATGCCACTCTGTCACATGATATGCCTTTTAACCCCCTATATGCCAGAGTGGCATATAGGGGGTTAATGGCATATCATGCCTTTTAACCCCCTATATGCCACTGCAGCCGGAAGGAGGTGTGGTTAGCAGCAGGGGTTGTCTGCGTCTATCGCGCAGACCTTCCCCGGCTGTCAGTGAGGAGAGTTACACACCGGGGAATCAGAACCACCGGTAAATCTGGGGGGGGCATAAGACAGGAGGATCGAGGTCCCCTGAAGCACCTATTTGAGGTCTGATTATAAGATGACCCGATTATAAGACATTTGCTCTGAAAAAAACCTTGTCTTATAATCGAGGCCATACGGTATTTGGCATCAACTCAACTCACTGTGTTTAACGGAGGAGGAGGAGGAATGCTGCCTATGACCCCAAAAACACCACCGTCAAACATGGAGGTGGAAACATTATGCTTTGGGTTTTTTTTTTCTTCTAAGGGGACAGGACAACTTCACCACACAATGGATGCGGCCATTTACCATCAAATCTTGGGTGAGAACTTCCTTCCCATCCGAGGCATTGAAAATGGGTCGTGGATGGGTGTTCCATCATGACAGTGACCCAAAACGTACGGCCAAGGCAACAAAGGAGTGGCTCAAGAAGAAGCACATTATGGTCCTGGAGTGGCCTAGCCAGTCTCCAGACCTTAATCCCGTTGAGAATCTGTGGAGGGAGCTGAAGGTTCGAGTTCCCAAACTTCAGCCTTTAATGACGTGAAGAGGCTCTGTAAAGAGGAGTAGGACAAAATCCCTCCTGATATGTGTGCAAATCTGGTGGCCAACTACAAGAAACACATCTGACCTCTGTGTTTGCCAACAAGAGTTTTGCCACCAAGTCATGTTTTGTAAAGGGGTCAAATACTTATTTCGCTGAGTAAATGCAAATCAATTTATAACTTATTTGAAATGCGTTATTTCAAATTATAGACTGATCATGTCTTTTTCAGAGGGCAAATGTACAAAATCAGCAGGGGATCAAATATTTGTTTCCTTTGCTGTACATATGAAGCAAATCAAAACCAATGTGGCTTACCAGGAAAGTAAAACATGAAGTAAGAAATAAACAAATGGCATTTAAGCATTATAAAAGTGAGGGATCAGCAGCATCATTTATGGCATACAAAGATGTCATAATGTAGAGAATAAGGTAGAAAATGTTGGTCCTTTATTTTCTGAAACAGAAAACTTGGTTAGTGAAGACACTAAGAGAAAGCTGACATCTTAAATACTTTTTTCTTCTGTTTATACCAAGGAAGAACCAATGACGGAGCCCCTGCTGGCTAATTTTAAGGAACCAGTACAGAAAAACCGGGATTGGCTGACGCAAGAAAAGGTGCTCAAGCAATTAAATGCTGTTAAGGTAGACAAGGCCCCTGGACCGGATGGTATACACCCAAGGGTACTTAAGGAGCTAAGCATAATTCTGGCCCAACCATTATGACTGATTCTTTCAGTTCAGGCATAGTGCCATTAGATTGGCGCAAGGTAGATGCTGTGCCCATATTGGGCCCATATACGGTTCCACATAAAAGGTTACTCTACATATAAACTGAAATAAGTTTAGGTCTTAGGATTGGAAATTGGCTAAAAGATAGAACGCAGAGAGTTGTTGTGAATGGTTGTTTCTCAGACTGTACACAGGTATTAAGTGGAATGCCTCAGGGGTTTGTCCTGGGTCCTCTTCTTGTTAATTTGTTTATAAATGATCAAGCTGCATTGAGGCAGGGTAATTGGAAATTATTCTAGCCTTGGTGCACGAATAATTATAATTTTAATAAAGACAGGAGGCGCATATTTTGCATCTCTTCCTTTAACCTCACCAACAGCAGCAAAGAAAGAGTTAACGTAAAACAGTAAAACAACCAATAGAACAACACACAGGTGGCATATAAACCCCTAAACCTTCCCTCTCTTCCATCCGCTGTGAACCGGAGCCGAGGAGCATCAGAGAACTTCCTCAAAAGGGAACCAAAACCGGAGAACTGCAACTGGAACCGGAACTCGAACCAGGATTCTCACGAGCAGGGCAAACAGGCGCCCCCAGTGGAAAACCGCAACAGGTACATGACGGAGATGAAATCAATCTGGAAAGAGAGGGAGAACGTAGCAGAATCACATCCCAACAATTACCATAAAAAAAATACAACCTGACACATGAGTGGGTCATAATAGGGGTCACAGAAACAGAGAAAGTGGGTAAAAACCACATAACCCAACGTACTTACCCTCAGGAACGCCTCCAGGGAGGGAAGGGAGGGAAAATACTTGCCTCCTGTCTTTATTAAAATTATAATAGGCTAGAATAATTTCCAATTTTAAGGCAAGACAGGAGGCTTCCTATTTTCCAGTTGTAACGCCGATAGCAGCAGAAGCAACAGGATGGAAGTAAGGAGCGGAAAGTGGATGTCCCCCAGAGAACCACCAGCCCGCAAGGCACCCGAAGCCGTGGCCCCTCTAACTGAGATGGCCCCATAGGAGGCCTCCACACCGGCCAAAGACAGGAGCCACCAGACCCATCTGGCCAACTTAGGGGGCGATACCACCTTAAACATAAGAAATAAGAAGTTGAGAGACAGAGGGAAAGCGAACCACAGCCGAGAGAGAAAGGTAAGCATGGACACACCGAGCAACACAAAGCTTAGGGTCATCGTTGAAGTGCGGGTACGATACAGAGGAAGACAAAGATTTGGTCCTCCGATGGACCCTAAATAGAACCCCCTCCCGAGAAAAGGAAATGGTGGTCGCGTCAAATGCCCGAACATCCAATACCCTGCGAAAGGACAGAAGGCACAGAAGTAAGGTAAGTTTAGTGATAACTGCCGAAGGGAAAGGGAGTTGTTATCGGGCCAGGCCCGGAGGAAGTCCAATATGATTTACCAGCCGATAACAAATCGGCCAAGAAGTTGAGGACGGAGTGCAAAGGTGCCGAATGGGGATCCACTTGTTGTCCCACACACCAAGCCGCCCAGCGTTGCCAAGCAGCCCGGTACGACTTTCTAGTACCCGGAGCCCAAGACTCTCGGAGCAAGGACTGAGCCTCCTACAATAGACCCAGGACCGGTCGTCCTAGCAACCTACGAAAGACGGCCCTTTCGATGAGTGGATGGGGTTGACCCTCTGGGCCGGACGGGAGGGACGGCATTAGAGGGAGAGCCAAGGGATCCTGAAAGGACAGCTCCAGCAGAGCTGAGAGTGCCAGAGGGGGATCACCAGAACGAGGGACCCCCCCTGCCTGACGTTGATTATGGACGGCCCTGGGGATGGCGGTGAACGGAGGAAAAGCATAAGCGCCCGACATGTTCCAAACCTGGGAGAACGGGCCTGTTGTCCGAGCTTCTGAATCCAGAAGCCAACTGAAGAAGTCCTCCGTCTGGCAATCTGTCCTGGACGCAAAGAGGTCCAGACGTAAGGGACTCCTCTGGCAATGAATAGCCTGGAAAACTTGAGCTTGGAGTCTCCCAGTCACTGGCATCCCGCCAGTGTCTCTAGAACCAATCCGCCAGGAGGTTCTCTGCACCCGGGAGATACTCCGCCTGTAGGGTGATTGCGGGCTAGGCAAAACTCGAAGATGTCCTTGGTCACCACCGTGAGACGTTTGGAGCGTGTGCCGCCCAGGCGGTTGATATAATGTACAGCCGACACATTGTCCATCCGGAGAAGGAGACAACAATTTGTGCGGTCTTTGGCCAGACTCTTGATCGAGAACAACCCCGCAATCAACTCCAGACAGTTGATCACGGGACCAGAGGCCCTGGACCGGCCTCCAACTCGGTCACTTCCGATTTGGAGGCCGCACTCCAGCCCAGCATGCTGGCGTCTGATTCGAGGACGAAGTCCGGCTGAGATCCAAAGATTGCCAGGCCGTTCCACGCCTCCATATGCCGGAGCCACCAAAGTAGTTCCTGGTGGACCTCAGGGTTCAATTGAACCGATTGGTCATAGGACGGGGTCCTGCGGAGATGTTGCGTCTTGAGGCATTTCAGGGCGCGATAATGAAGGGGACCTGGGAATATCGCCTGAATAGACAACGAGAGGAGACCCACACACGGGCCAGAAGATGGAGTGAACAGGAATTTGCGCGAAGTAGAGCCCAGATCTCTTTCCGAATGGCAATTATCTTGGGAATCTATCTTGAAGCCGAGGAAGAGGATACGCTGACTCAGTGTCAGCTCGGATTTGGCCATGCTTACCAGGAAACCGAGCTGGTGCAGGGACTGGACGACGAAGTCCGTTTGGACTCGAAGAATCTCCCTGGAGCCGGAGAAGAGCAGGATATCGTCTAGGTAGACGATGCACCTGATACCCCTGTAACGAAAGAGAGCCATGACCGGCTTTAGGAGCTTTGTAAAGCAGAAAGGCAGAGCCTCGAATTGCTAAATTTGGCTGCCCCAGCGAAACTGCAGAAATCGTCTGTGTTCTGGATGAATAGGAACGGAGAGGTATGTGTCAGTAAGGTCCAGTCTGGTCCAGTCGCCTTCCGACATAAGGTCTTGCAGAAGATGGATACCCTCCATCTTGAAGTGGAGATATACAATAAATGCGTTGAGGGCCCGGAGGTTGATGACCAGGCGGAATTCCCTGGACCGTTTCCGGACCATGAAAATGGAGCTGAGGAAGCCAATCGGGCCGGTCGCCCGTTGGATGGCTCCTTTGTCGCAAAGGGAACGAAGTTCCGCATCCACTAGGGCTTGATCGACTGAGGATCGGCGCAGTGGGGGAGGTCTGCTTGGTGGGGGGGAGAGACGAGATCTATCTGAAAAACCTGGACCATTTGGAGGATCCAAGGGTCTGACGAAATCCACACCCAATTGTGGAAAAAACTATTTATTCTGCCCGCAACCCGAGGAGGGGAAGAAAGACAAAAAACACGTGTGCTTACCGAATCCGGAGCAGCCTCTAGGAAATCCGGTAGTGCCTCGACCTCTGCTGCCTCCTCGTGGGATGAAGGAGCGTTGCTGGAATGGAGTCCTGTAGGATGTCTTGGCCTGAGGAAAGCCTTGGGAGCCTTAGAATGATGAGTGGCTAGCGACTCGGCCCCTTGGTCGTCCAGCCCTGGCAGAAAAACGAGGGCCCATCTGAAAAACCTTCCGCATGGACAGTTTGGCCTTGTTCCGGGAGGTCATGAGGGAAACGTGCTGATTTAATTCCTTGACGAAGGGGTCAGCAAAGAGCAACCCGTTAGTGGCTGCCTCCAAATCCTTCGAGCCTAATTTGGCCAGGCGAGGATCCTTGCGAAATAGGGCCGCTTTGCGGCGTTTGGTAGCAATGGCCACGATGGCCAAGGAGACACACCACACGGAGAGACCAGTCCCAAACGAGCTTAGGGTCAAGGGGAGTAGCCTGCAGAAAGGCCCTGTCGAATCAGAGTCTGAGGGAACGGCGGTAGGTCTAGCGGGAGTAGGAGGCTGCCCTTCAGGCATAGTAGCAGTCATTTTGGATAAAAAGGACGCTATAGAGTTGGAAAACTCCAACCAAGCCATAAAGGCATCCTGGGAAGGACTATTCTCTTGAGACATAATGAATTACAGGGGCTCACCCTTGATAAAGTAAAGGATATGACAGGGGCTCACCCTGATTAAGTGTATGGTTAGGACAGGGGCTCACCCTTAAAATGTAGTTATGGCAGGGCTCACCCTGTCAAATTGTAGCTGAAAGACCCGGGATTGGCCAACAATAAACCCAGAAAGTCACTCTGATAAACTTGACAGGTTAATAGGGGCAGGGGGCAGGGGCTCACCCTACCAACAGATAATCCGGAAAAACAGCCTAGAAGCACAATCTGCGAAGAAAACACGAGCCGAATGGAGAAAACTGCCGGAGGACACGAGTCATATAGTTAAAATGGTGTCCGGATCTTGGCACATCTTGAAACAAGATGGCGGCGAGATCTCGCGATGAGCCACAATAGAAAATTGAAGAAACCAGCAAACAATGCCCAGAGGGAAGATGGCTGCCGCCAGAGAAGGAGTGGAGATGCTGCAAGCAGGAAGAAACCTGGCCGGGTAGGGACAGGTAAGTGGAAATCAAACTTGGAGAGCACGAGGGAAGAGGAAGGGTGCCGGGAAACCGGACCCTGGAGTAAAGTAGGGGGCGGGAGGACCCGGGGACAGGGAAACGGGCCCCCCCCACAATGGAACCCAGAAGGGAGAAAAAAATCAAAGGGGAACAATAAATACAATAAAATAGGGAAATATAAATAAAGCACGGAAATAAGCTAATCACAAATAAAATAACTAAACAAATATATAAAATAAGATATGATAATGAAAATACAATAGACAGTGTATATA
>VKOC01036976.1:0-10184 GCA_009364415.1 Spea multiplicata | reverse complement strand
GAGTAGAGATGTGTAATAATACATTGAAAGAGTTGTCTATAGAATGAAAAGCTAACTTAATGCAAATGCACAAAGGGCACTAACCTAACATAATTTATTTAGCATTATCACTTAACTGATGTAGCTGACCTGTAAAAATGTTTCCATCATGTACTGTTTAAACACAGTTCTTACAATATGAATGCATTCTAATTGCTGGGACTATCCCCAAGAGTGTGTTTTCTGATTACTGTGAGTAGGTAGCTACCAAGGGACTACTTAAACATTTGTGTATTTTGTGTGCAATTTAATTGCCACCAGGACATCCGAACATACACGATCCTTTCAATGCCCCTCTTATGAATTTTCTATTCAACCACTGCAAAGATGTTTGTGGCAGGCACATAGAATGTGTCTACCCAGTGTAGTATGGATCACTTTATTACTGGACCATGTGGCCCGACTTGCCCACTGGGCTGAATATTGGTCTTTTTTTGAGATGCTGTGAAAAATAAGATATGGTTGACATGAAAGTATAAAACCTACTGTTAATATATTAGTAAACATAGCCATTAATCTACACATTTCTCAGATAAATGAGTTGCACTGTCACCCATTAATGCAACCATCAGACTGAAACATATGAAAGCAGCTTTGCATAATATTGTATGTTACCATACATATAGAATTCATGACTTGTATGACTTGTTTTTAAACACTCTATACTTTTTACAGCAGGGAAACTGTTGATTAGTGAAGTGGAATGGATTTATATGTCATTGAGACTAGATGGGCTAAGAGTGACACGCCATGACTTAAGTACTATAATATTGAAGACGATTTGATTGAACTATAAATATTCAGAATAAGTTCAAATGCTTTTTATTAACATTTTTTAGGTATTGCACATATACTAAATTGCACACATCAGAGTATCTGTTAGCAAAGGCCTCCCTAGCGTCCGGTACTATGAATATTTCCCATGTCTCTGATATTAGTATAAAATATTTGGAACATACATATGGTTAGTGTTGCTGGATGGCATCATTGTAATTTGCTAGCAGTCGTATGTTATTTTTATTTATTTGTTTATAGATCCAGGGATACAAACAATTTATAGTTAATCAGGGTTTTTAAACTCCAAGCCTCAAGAAACAGAAAATGAAACATATATCATTGTTTAAACAGAAGTTGTCTAATCAATTTTAATCATTTTTATTGACCCATCTGTACCAAAGCTACGAAATTTGAAATTCTGCTCTGTTTGCATTGATTAAGGTTTGGAGTTTGGCATCTCTGTTATATACTGTAAATAACTAATATTTTTTTTCTGGAAGAGGAGTAATCCAATCTAAAATAGTCTTCCCATTGGTTTCCCAGCAGTCACTCATTCCAATTCATCCAATAGTTTCCTCACATGTAGTATCGCCCTTTCGCTCCCTGTTAGTTTGGTGTATGTTTATTAATATCAACCCAAGTAAATTAAAATCAAAATCAATTAAATACATATTCATGATTAAGGCAAGGTTGACCACATGTTTTGGCTCTTGCCTCCAAGGATCAAATGTACTTAATGGAACACCATAATTGTACTCTTTGCTTTTTCACCTGCATTGCCTTTTCATGATAGTTAAGCTAAAAGAAAATTAGGCTTATTGAAGTAATGTTAGAATAAGTAGCCTCAGATTAGGACATTATTGTAAAAGCAATCTCACAGTGTTGCGTCTGAGCTCTCCACTCACAACATACCAGCTTTGATTAATTATTTTAACCATAACCATTTTGCTCAATGACTGATAGAACAGTATTGGGACAAGGTTTTGGGAAATATTTAATTCTGAACTTTGCAGATATCCATCAAAGAGAATGTCCACATATGTATGTACACTGCAATGGTACTTGTGTCCTCAGAAATGTAATTTAATTTTAAAGCCTTTGACAAAACAACTGTGATCTCCTGGCTTATATCTTCATTTATCGTAGTGCTGCCTTCTGTTTACCGTTAAAATTCATAGGCTGGCAAATGTTAAATCAATTATCTTTATGTAATTGAATAAAAGTATTAAAGTAGGACAGGGCCACTCAAAATTCTTGCAAGGGAGGAAGAAGGAAAACATTAATCAAAGTGGACAATTCTTTCATAGCATGGACAGAAATAACATCCATTATTATTAGGAGAATCGATTTTTTTTCTTAGGCAAAATTTACACATTCTTATTTTTTTGGTGGTTTAGATTAATGCAGTTAGGAATATCTTTTAGGTTTCCATACTTACAGACCCCTATACACAGGCGTGTGGTATGTTGCAGAGGTGTAGTCTACACACGCACATCCTTTTGAAGACATTGTGTTTTTTAGTTGTGCGTGTGATGCAAAATGCATTTTGTGCCAATTCCAGTTCTACCTTGGTGTAGATATTCTCAGACCTTCAGTATCTCTTGCCCATTCAGTGAGCTACTTTATTGTACTCTTGGTGCATTACATGTCAGAAGATTTCCGTGGATCAGATCCTGGCTCCACTTTCATATGCAATTGTACTTAACTTGCCCTGATGGTTTTGGCTTAGTCTTAGGTTGCAATTTCCAGTACCTTGCATTGGTTCTTAACTCTTGACTGTTGCTTTCTAATGCCTCAAATGAATCTATAATATAAATAGATGTGCCTCTAAACTCTGCATATAATTTTACTCATATATAGGCTTACTTCTTGCTTTTATTTTGGATAAAATGATTAATTGGAAAATACGGAAAGTATGATATTATTTTGGAAGCGTCGTCCTTATAATTGCGTCATTAAAATTGAAATCTGGTCATGCGAAGGGTTGTTTATGAGTGGCAGTTTTCGATCCGGTTATGTAATGGATAGGTGCGTTGTTTGTAAATTAGGTTTAAAGCTTGCTGTTATGTAGGCATAAAACCACAGCATGAAAAATGTTATGTGATGGAAACAAATTGATAAAACCTTCCCTTCTGTGATGCAAATGGCCTATTTGGTGTGCATAAACCATAAAGTGAGCAATCCATAAACAATCATATTGTTCAAAGTTTCTTTGCCCAAGATGTGACTGTTTTCCGCTGTCAATCCTCATTTCTGTCAACAGGCTTAAATAAAAGAAATCAACTTGCTTGCTATTACTATTAACATAGAACCGATAAAATGTTATATTCTGGAGATATGCTGTAAACGGTAAGAATAATTTTATTCTGCTTTTATGCTAGTGTATGGGATTTAAGCATCATGTTTGCTTTCTTACAGGGAAACAAGAATTGTATCTGATAAATGAGTATATGTCATCATAATTACCTAGCTTAATTACCTAGCCATGTTATTTGTGTTAACAAAAAGCTAAATCAATTCAGATTTGTTTCATTAAATAATTCACCTTTGATACAGAACTTGTTCATAAGAGTTAGGCTTGGATGGAAACTGTTACGCAATGTTTGGACCAGAGTTGGGTTTTACTACCATATTAGGTAAGTGCCTACACTGTCAACATTTTAATCATATTGGACCTATTCTGCTGCTTTCGACACTGTGCACCACCCTCTTCTCCTTCAAACTCTTCATGATCTTGGTCTCCAAGACACTGCTTTCCCCTGGTTCACATCCTACATTTCTGATCATACCTTCGGCATCTCCGTCTCCAGTAACACTTCCGCTCCCTCTCAGTCAAGGTACCCCAAGGCTCAGTTCTAGGATCCCTCCTGCTCTTCCGTTATACTATCTCACTTGGCAGACTAATCTCCTTTCAGTACCACATGTATGATGATAACCCAGATCTACCTATGCTCTCCCGATCTCTGCCTTACAACAGCCTTACAGTTGTCTCTACCTCGATGTCTGCATGTTCCCTAAAACTCAGTCTCTCCAAAATTGAACTCCTTATATTTCCTCCCTCCAATGCTTACATTCCCCCATCAGTTTCCCCTAATGTTAATTATGCAATCATTTCCCCATCTTATCACTGCCTTGGTGTCACCCTTGAAATCTTGTTCACCCTCACATTCAGCTTTTGGCTCTTGTCCATGCCCAAATTATCTCCCACCTTAACTATTGTAAGTCTATATTAGCTGGTCCACTATGAACACTGCCGCACGACTTATCTTCTTTTCCCATCTCTTTACTAACACCTCTCCCCAGTCTCTGCAATGGCTGCCTGTGAGCACCAGGATTCATTTAAAAATCCCTACTATTCAAAGACCTTCATAGCATTTTCCATACTTACATCTCATCACTCATCTCTTAATACACTCCTAATTTGTTACTCTGCTCATGCAATGATCTCCAGTCCTCTCCTCTGGTTTCTAGCTCTTGTGCACGCTCTTGTGTAAGCTCGTTTCAGCAGGGCCCTCTTCACCTGCTTGTTATGCTCACATATTTGTTATTTCCTGTCTACTTATTTGCAGAGCTACTGAATATGATGGCGCTAAATAAAACAATAAATTATAAATCATTTCATTTTAAAATTGTTGATAAATTTGAGGTTGTGTTGTTAGTAAGTATTCTCTCTTCCAAGCACAAGCGCATTAATTCGTTTTTTGAGACCTGTTGTTGTCCTGCCCTCCATCGCCTTGTTTGTTAGGGATAGTTGGGGATTCCCCATTTTGCCACAGCTGTGAGGCTGTGGCAAAATGGGGAGTAGAATGGGTTTTTTTTGGCCATAACTTATAGGTTCGTTGGTTGTTAAGTTGGTGTGGTAGGTTTCAAGCTGGCCTGTGTTATTACTGTACTTGGGAGATGTTGCTAAACACATATGGGGAGGAGCTGTAACTTCATAAATGAAGTACAATATTCGTCAGAAAAAAACTACTACTACAAACTTTGGCAAACGCAGGCTGCAGAATTGGTGCATGGAATGGTATTTAAAATACCATTATTTGAAATATCATGGGTATCTACTTTAAAAAAAAGTATACTGTAGTTTGATGGGGTAAAATGAATTTGCCGGTTTAAAGATGTCCCAAATAGGACATGGGTGTAGGTTGACCAGATGTCAAAATGTTTAAAAAATGTGCACCTCCCAAATGTGACCTGTTATCTCCCAAACAACTTGGCAAACGTATGCAGTACATATATACACTCTTTCTGTTAACCTTATGCATTACATATATACTCTCTTTCTGCCATTAGTTATTATTATGCCAGAATAAAAAGCATACAAAGGAGCGAAGACCACTCATCTCAGTATATTGAGCAAAAACACACTCTAATAAACAAACGAGTGAATATACATTTAAAAAAATGTACAAACCTTTTTAACTTTTTTAACAAACGTTTCATAACTGTTGAATTTTTTTTCTTCAAATCACTGTGAAAGATTTCATCTAATTAGGGTCCCTCCCTGCTTTTGCAAGTTCCCCAGACCTTTTGCTTTCTGAGCACCACCTTTCCCCTTAGATTTTGATGTTCTACTCTCCATACAATTTGACACTGGTTTTAAATGTGCTAAGCTCCAGAGAAATGCCTGAAACAGGCCACATGCAGCCCAGAAGTCTCCAGTTGGCTAATGGTTTTATATGGAAACAGCCCTACAGCTATGCCTGAATACCCAATTAATACAATTTAGCAGTGCAGTGTAATGTACTATTACAGAACTATAGTTTTTAAAACAAAATTTGTTAAATATAAACTAATGGGCCCATAACGAACTAAAAAAACGTGTTGAATCATCGTTGGCCCATTGTACATGTCTCATGAAAAGGCCCAGAAAATAAAAGGAAGATGTTTCTATTTGAGTTTGTCTATTATTATTTTTGTGGTGGGTCTGTTCCTATTCGTCTCTGACAGTAGTATCTTTTACTTTCTATAAAAATTACAAAAAAACAGAAAATAAATAATAAATGATAAACAATTATGAAACACAACATTTATTACATGAAATAATTTACATAAATGGATATAGAAAGAATGGCATTAGGGTTTTTTTTAGCTAATTTATCCAACAATCAACAAATTAAAACAAAGCGTAAGTATATTTCAAAGGAGTAGACATGTTAGAACAAGAGATCATAAAACTAGTTACTCAGAGGCATAGATGTAAGTGGTTCCTTCATTAAGATAAGTAAAGTAGAACAGCCTCCCAGCAGAAATGGAGAAGTTTGTATGGTGAAGGAACTTAACACCTTGATTGCAGTGGGGTTTTCAAACAATGATTTTAGCATAACTTAATTTATTAAGTAAAACTACCTATATCTGGGGATTTTTGTTTTTTTAATCTTTTCTTGAAGATATTTGTTTGGTACTATTCTACCAAACAAAATCTGTAGCTGGAGGTGGCACACGAAAAACAATGCTGTTCAGGAAAGTCTACCTGTAATGGTAAATAAGGCTCCAGTGGTATGTTTAACGTCTGTGGCAAAAGAGCTGGGACTGCTCCCTCCCCAAATCTGTTGTCCTAGGCCAAAATACACCACTGGAATTCTCATCTATTTTTTAGGCATGATTTCCTTTTAATAAAAAAGTACAAATAATCAAATCGCTGATAACTTAAATATTATTATGCTATTGTATCAGACAAAGAGACTTTAAGTCACAAAAAGCTCTGTGTGAAGTGATAGATTAACAATTTTTTTTTTCCAAAATGAAGACTTTGGTTGGCCAAGTAACATGCATTAATTGCTGTGTTATTGTATGGAAGCTTTAAGTGTTTAGGAAGGAAATTAAATAAATTATTCCCATTGTTAATTTATTTATTCCCTTCAATGCTCATTAGTCTCCATTACACTAATTGAAATGGGATATTTAAGAACAAATGGTAGATGACTGAACCATTAAAATAAATTTCAATTATATCATAAGTTATGTACAGTAAAATCCGTGATTGATTGCTATGTCCTATCTAACCTTCAATTAACAAAGCAGAATCATGTTGGTTCCTGATCGCCATACCCCACTGCCCACTATTAATTCTATAATAATTCTATTAATTAATACTATTCTTTCTTTTGACTATTTTTTATCCAAAGTACAATGTAAACTTACTGATGCACAGCTGCTTTTAGAAAAGATTTGATCGTCAATTATAAATACACATTGAATCGTAACCCATAAGGTCAGTTTTATGGTTAATGCCATTATAGAAGGCCCTGGAGTCAATGGCACTGCAGCATGGTCACCCCCTTCATAGTTCACAGCTCCATGGTGGTGATAAAAAGGGTTACCACAAAAGCAAATACAGGATGGAGCGGAAGGAGTGGGGGCCGTAGTGATGGTAGGTAGTGATGAGATAATAAATAGCCCATGCATGTGTGGCAGGGGCCTTTGTTAAAACACAAGAAGCATGTTGCCCATCCTCCTTTGACTTTGGTCTTCACCTTGTTGTTTTTTTTTCTGTGCTGAAATTTTCGGTGCTGGTGGGCGAGTCCAAAGGAGGAGTTTGAAAATTATGACTGGAGTGGCAAGTTATGTTGTACAGTTAGAGGTTAGAGTTGGTGCTCTCCCCCTAAAAAGGGGAAAGTGGAGCTATGACGAATCTGTCCCACCCACAGTCTTGGGTCAGTAATGGAAGCCCTTGTAGGGTTTAGTTATGCAGAATCATATAAGATTAGGATAGATTTGTGATACCATTTTGTGTTTTTCATTGAAGGTTTGTTACAAAACAAACATTTGTAAAATAAAGTTTATGTTGTGAAATCTCGAAATAAATGTCACGGCCATTTCAAAGATCCAATCCAGCTTGTGTCCTGTGTCATGATAGAGGGATGGGACAGAAGGTAACCTTCAGGGATATGGGCAGTAATGGTCAAGAAACAGCTGAACTTTATAGCCATATGTATCCTGCTGATTTTTCAAGACATCATCTCTTTTATGTTTAAATCATGTTTAAATCTTCCATCTACTTTATTTTAGGATAGGCCATATTTTAATGCCAAATTAGCACCCGAGTGCATTGTTTAGGTATTTTATCACTAGCTGCAGTAGGAATTAACCAGCTGGAGGCAAAATAAAACCTTACATAACAGTCAGCTTAAATATGTTATTATAGAAAATGCAGCTGTTATTTAGTGAGAATGGATTTCATAGTGAAATACATTTACTTTTGGTATTTCAATTGTATCAGACTATTGTTACAGTTGGCTGTTACATACTCATGTCCTACTTGACACCATTGTATTTATAAACTACCAAACATATTCTGAACAGATCTGCTACCTTTTATACACATCCACATAAGGGGATGTATACCTCTTGTGTATAATGATATATAATTATTATAGTATATATATATATAACCCATAAGAACCAACATGATTCTGCTTTGTTATATATATATATATATATATATAAAACAAATATTGTTTGTGAAAGATGTGAAACATATCTCACACAGATTTTAGTGATTTTATGTATATACACTTTTATAAACATAAAACTAGGCCCGGAACCTTTCAGATATTTACACGTGTGGTTATCAGCAATGTAATTTACCAGTAGCAATGATCCAATATGCCCTCCTTCAAATAATTTATCAGTTACTGACGGGGCCAGAGTGGTGATCACGAGGGGGAGCCCTGATGACATAAGTGTGGCCGACGGCTGGGTATGAGGTAACCTGTGGCCTGGCATGTCCAGCCAATGACCCCATTTGCCTGGTGTGCCAGATGGCCAGTCCGGGCCTGGTTACTGATACTAATTTTGTGTTGAATAAAAGTTGTTTGATAGGAATAGCTCCTCGTAGCCGCCTGTTATAATAGTCATATTACCCATTTACAACTATTCTGAAGCCCAAAGCAACTAATAACAATTCAAAGAGTTTAAAGTGCTCATCTATACGTGGAAAATTTGATTTTTTATATTTTTTCACTGGGAGGGTATACATGACTTTTTGTCATAAAGCATACCAGTAATAGCCTAGGCTACATTTTATAATTTCATCTACTGGAAATATATTTGCATTCCTAGGGATCACATAGACAAAAGCCCCAGCTGTACTAAGGTAGAGTTTTAGGGAACAGAAGTAGTAGGTTACAGAAGACAAAAGCAATGGTGGATATGCATTTCCATGAAAGTTATCTGTAGCTACCAAAATGCTCAGATATGTAATTCGCTTTAAGTCCCTGAGCCAATGTATAGATAAGAGATGTTTGCTGCTAACACTGGCAGCATGAAAGTCCATTATATGCCAAGCATTTCTGAAAGCTGCCTTTTATATAAGCATTCACTAGAATGCAAGTCATTTCTGTCCTATTCAGCCTGCTCTGAAACAAAAAGTGTTTCTAAAGCAAGTGTTTTCCACCATCTGTTTTCTCACAGTTAGGCAAAAATATTAATAGCTTTGTTTCAGTTTCTTCCTCTTTACATTTAGGCTTACAATATGTTAAGTACAATAGAATTATTTTGTTTTTTCCAGTAGGTGCTTAGTACTATAATACAGCTTATTGTGTCATACTATTGTTACTTTTCTCTAATGTGATGTCATGGTGATGGTAGATGCTCTACGTGGAGTTACATCTGAATAAAATAGAGGCGAGCAGAAGCGGTATTTTTCCATTGTAACTTTCTAACTCCTATAGTTCTATTTTCTTTTGTATGTGCCTCATTCAGTGGAAGTATTCATCTGGATAACAGCTACTATGTTAGCTAATCTCTGCACAATCGCTTGGGGGTTGATTTTGTAGTGTCGTCTTGTAGTTGTCTCTCTTTAAGACCCACACACAGCTTGATATATATTCTATGGAGGCATAGGTTTCTTTGTCAAAGCATGCAAGTGAAGTTCTCCATGACACAATTTTCTTAATGTTATATACATGTGTGCTGTGCTGCTGTGGTGAGATGTCAGAAAGCAGAAAGGGCCCCTTGACCTCTTGTCCCTAGGTACCTAACATATGTACTAGGACACACACACACTCATGCTAACAGCTACACTAACACTCACTCTAACACTTACAAACTCTGCTTGAAGACTATGTCTATGGGGCAATTGCCCTTCAGTGCTTAAATGCATCTCAGTGTCTATAAAATGAGTCCTACATTCAGGGGCGTACCAAGAGTATTTGGCACCTGGGGCGGATCCTGTATTTGGCACCTCCCCACAAACACTTTAAAACTGCATAGCTTCTATCGTTATATACTGGCGCAGACATTGGAGGTGGTGCAGCATTACTGTTATCACTATATACTGAGGCAGACAGCATAACACCTATCACTATATAATGAGGCTCTCACTATCTACCCCCTCTCCCTCCCTTCTCACTATCTACCCCCTC
>VKOC01036973.1:0-10716 GCA_009364415.1 Spea multiplicata | reverse complement strand
ATTATGCCGTTTGGTTTTAACACCCTGTTTGTGTCGGGAAACTGGGTCCATATGGACGACCGTAATGACCCAGTGCGCCCATAGATGGAGTTCAGGAGTTCCGCATGCAGTAGCGGAGTCTCAGGACAGGGCCTGGTGCAGGGCGACTGCACTCACCCGGGTGGGGAGCATCTAGGGTTGTGCAGTCAGATACCAGCACCCTAATATAGAAGCGGATGTAGACGAGAACGAAGATAAATCCTGCAGGCACCCTGGAACAGGCATGAGACATAGCACAAGAGTCATGTGCGGGATCCTGCAGGCTGGGAGTGTGGAAGCTAAGCAGGGTAATAGCTGAAACATAACAAGCAAGGGATAGGGAGAGCAGGCAAGAAACATAACAGACAATATATATATATATATATATATATATATAATACAGGGCACAAGACAGGACACCCCACTGCTGGGGATACGAGAACAGGACAACGTGCTGCCGGGGATACTGGACAGGACACCCCGCTGCCGGGGATACAAGAACAGGACAACCCACTGCCGGGGATACTGGACAGGAGAACACGCTGGTACATCACAGACCGACACACATAAATACAGAAACTAGCCTAGGACTGATTGATAACTATTGGAGATTCCGTCACAGCTTATGGCCATAGTATGCTTAGCCCACCACTACAACAAAGTACTCCAATGACGGTGGGTCCTAACGCTAATCCCTGCTGACAGTTGTACGAAACAAACCAAACATGAAAACCAAACACATAGCACTGAGACACATACCTTTAGACTACAGACTGAGACAAACAGAACATATGGCTTATAAAGGAAACAGAGCTGAAGCAGAAGCAATGAATGGAAGATCAGAACAGCACAAAAGGAAATCCAGGAATGGATTGAAGCAAAAGAGGGAAACTAAAACAAGAGTGCAGCTCCACAGCATGGGTAGGATAATGACAGTTTGTTTATTAAATTATTTTAAATAAATGAAACATTTACATTCTTTTTTTTTTTTTTTTTTTTTCAAATCTCCGTTTTATTGATAAGGTGTTAACAGTGCGTACAGTCGAGGAAGAGATACATCAGGCGTCACGTAACATTAAACATATCGCACATCAGGTAAGTTGCAATCAAGAGAAGGAACAGAGCTGGAGGTTATTCTATACAGCAAGATGTGCCGCACGAGCGGAGTAAATACGCCAACAGCGGAGTTACATAAGCAATGCCACAGGCGCAACGAACCGAGAACAGCCTGCAGACAACTTCATCCCGGAGAATATCAAGTACAAAATCAAAAGTATACAAATAAAACAAAACAAGTCAAAAACAATACAAAACAAAGCACGTATTCGTAAATATATCATTGATTGCACATATGGGTGCCCGGACGGCTGAAAAGGTGGTTGAGAACGAAACGGGCTGGCAGGTCGCCGTCTGTACTTGTCTATAAAGAGAGAGGAGTGTAGCGGACTGACTATAGGGTCAAAGAGGGGAGACGATGGAGAAGCCCGGGGAAACTTGCGGGGGGGGCAATACTGCGCAGAGAAGAGGCCCACCTAAGTGATGCCTGGGTCAGGGGGGGCATCGACGAGATTGCCCAGTATATCGCGGAATGATGGAGAAGCCAGGAACCTCCTCCAAGGTAACCACTTGAGCCCATTTTTATAGCCAAAGCCTCGGGAAGTCATTACCAAATCCTCCATCTGGCAAATAAAACCCACCTTTTTAAGCCACATAGAGACAGGGGGGGATCTAGCCTGCCTCCAAAAGCAAGGAATGGTAGCCCTTGCCGCGGCGATAAAATGAATGGTGAGTGACCGCTTATAAGAACCCATGCCAAAGGGGATATGGTGCAACAGCATAGACTCAGGGATGGATTGGAAGTCGGGGTTGTCAACTGCCCTGATCACCGCGGACACAGCCGACCAGAAGGGCTGCACTAGGGGACAGTGCCACCAGAGGTGCAAATATGTGCCCTCAGCAGTCCCACACCGCCAACAGGACGGGGAGACGTGGGGGAGAAAACGGTGCAAGTCGGCGGGCACCCTGTACCACCTGGTGAGGAGCTTGTAGGACGACTCCTGCAACTTGCTAGATGTGACCCCCCTAAGGGTGAGCAGTATCATTTTGTCCCACTCGTCCTGCTCGAACGTGCGGGACAAGTCCCTTTCCCACAGACTAAGAAAATACGGTTTCCTATGGGTACGATATGAGAGAAACAATTTATAAAGTGCGGAGAGAAGGTGGGAGTGCCTGGAGGGGTCCGTTAGGAGTGACTCAAACACAGTCAGCGGTCTAGTCAGGTCGGAAGCGGGGGACAGGGAGGACAGGAAATGCTTAATCTGGTGATATAGGAAAGATGCCCCAAAGGGCACAGGCGTTCCAGACACAAAGTCCGACAAGGGGCGGATAGAGTTCCCTGCGTAAAGGTGGGAGACACGAAGTACCCGGTCCCGTGCAGGAACAAAAATCTGTAAGTCAGCAGGAGACAGACCAGGGAGGAAGTCCGGGTTGGACGAGATGGGGGTCAATGGGCCAGGGCAGGACGTTATGGGGTACTTGGCCAGGGTCCTAGAAAATACCCGCAGCGTCGGAATAATAGTCGGATGGCGCGGTAAGGTGGGGAGGCGATGCTTCCGCGAAAGCCAGGGCACAGCAGCAATGTCGGTGGGAAAGAAGGAATTTTCAAGTTGAACCCAGTGCTTATGCGAGTGGGAAGACCACTCTATAACCCTCCGAAGGTGGGAGGCAACCCAGTAACCCTCGATCTCCGGGAGGCCCAAACCGGCACACTCTTTAGGGCTGGACAGGTAAGAGAGAGCCAGTCTAGGGGAACGGTTAGACCAGACGTATCTCGTAAAGGTCCTCGACCACTTTTTAAGAAAGGACTGAGGTAAGTACACAGGGAGAGTTTGCAGAAGATATAAAATGCGAGGAAGGACATTCATTTTCAGAACGCTCACCCTCCCAAACCAGGAGATGTGGCTGAAGGACCATCTCCTCAGGTCTGTGGAGACTGACTCCAGAAGAGGGGCGAAATTCAAGTCCACCAGGGTGGACAAGTCGGCCGGGATACGCACCCCAAGATAGGTCAGGTAATCATCCGACCAGCGAAAGGGGTAAGCGGTCTGTACCTGCGATTTCATAGGGGGAGGAACATGTATGCCCAGGATCTCGGATTTCTGCAGGTTAATCTTATATTGAGCTAGGTCATGGAACTGCTGCAGCTCAGTGGTAAGGTGTGGGAGGGAAAGCATAGGGTTAGTAACGAAGCACAGCATATCGTCAGCGTAGATTGATAGCTTGAATTCCTGACCCGCCGCCGAGAGGCCCGAAATAAGGGGGTTGGCCCGGATGGCGTTGGCCAGGGGCTCCAGCACAAGAAGAAATAACAAGGGTGAAAGGGGGGCAACCCTGTCTGGTACCATTGGCCAGGGCAATCCTATCAGATAGGAAGCCGTTAACGCGCACATAAGCCGAAGGCGAAGAGTACAGCGAGCAAATGTGTTGGAGGAACCTGGGACCCACAGCTAACCTGTTGAGGACTCGAAAGAGGAAGGCCCACGAGACCCTAACGAAGGCCTTCTCTGCATCCATGGACACCAGGAGAAGGGGGGTTTTGCGCGAGTGGGCCAACGCCAGGAGGTTCAAGACCTTAAGGGTATTGTCCCTGGCTTCACGGCCAGGCACAAATCCCGACTGATCACCATGAATGCACTTGGGAAGGAGAGGGTTAAGTCTAAGAGATAAAATTTTGGCCAGAATTTTAAGATCAGTGTTGATCAAAGAAATCGGCCGATAATTGCCGCAGATCTCGGGGTCCTTGCCCGGTTTAGGGACAACTGTGATGTGGGCTGTATTTGTTTGGGGATCAAGAGGCGACCCTTCAGCTAAGGCGTTAAAAAAGGTCACCAGTTGGGGACCCAGGGTACGGAAAAATTTGCTATAGTACAAAGGGGTAAAACCATCTGGGCCTGGACATTTCCCCCTCGGTAGGGACTTGATTGCGCGCTCTACCTCCTCCAAGTCAATGGGAGAGTTAAGCCCGACCCTGTCATCGGCGGTAAGCCTGAGCTTGAGATGTTTATCCAGATACGCTGCCATACGATCAAGAGTCGTTTTGTCGGGATCCCTCCCCCCGTTCAGGTTATATAGTTCAGAGTAATAGGCAGAAAAACAGCGAGCAATGGCCTCCGTTTGATGTTGCAGCGTGCCCGACGCATCTCTAATCTTAGGAATGTAGGTGGAAGACCTCTTGGCCCGGAGGGCCCTAGCTAGTAGTTTCCCAGGCTTATCACCCAGCTCGTAGAAGTGTTTCCTAGCGAGGAGGAAATTGCGTTTAACCCTAGAGTCGAGGAGGGAGGAGAGGTCGGCGCGCAAAGCCTGGAGCTGCACATGGATGTCGTGGGAGAGAGTAAGCTTATGTCTGAGCTCCAGAGTTGCTATTTGACGCGTGAGAGAGATAATGGACAAGTAGTCCAAACGTTTCAGTTTGGCTCCAAGCTGAATAAGACGGCCTCTCATTACCGCCTTATGTGCCTCCCAGACCGTCGGGATCGGGGTACCTCGGGCAGAATTGTCCTCAAAATAGTGTTTGAGGTGATCTTCGAGTTCCGGGAGGAACGTGGGGTCATTTATCAAATTGGGATTAAGACGCCAAGACCAGACCCTTGGAGGGTGAGAAGGGAGCCGGAGGGACATATGGACGGGGGCATGGTCACTGATCGTCTGAGTCCCAATGGAAGCAGAGTGGAGATAGGAGAGGTGGTGGTGGGACACAAACAAGGCGTCGATACGTGTATATTTATTATGTGGAGGGGAAAAGAAGGTGTAGTCGAGAGTAGTAGGGTGGCTGGCCCTCCAGACGTCAACTAATTGGTTAAGGAGAAGCGACCTTTTAACTTTCTTAATTTTACCGTACGGGAGATGGGACGTACCAGTCGAGCAGTCGAGTCTAGGGTCAAGAACCATATTTAGATCCCCCCCAAAAATCGTCAGACCCTCCTGGAGGTCCGCTAGCTTAGATAAAAAACGCACCAGGAAAGGGATTTGGTCCCTATTGGGGGCGTAGACAGTGGCCAGTGTGATCTTATGGGTACCCAGAAAACCTTTAACAATCAGACTCCTGCCCTCCGTATCCCTCCAGACATCAGTAAGTTGAAATGGGAGGCTCTTGTGCAGTAAAATGGCAACGCCCTTGGTCTTGGTAGTGGCGGAGCTAGAGAAGTACGCCGATTGGAAGTGTCTATGCGTGAGCCTAAATTCATGCGCAGCCAGGAGATGGGTTTCTTGGAGGAAGGCTATGTGTGTTCTATAGGAGCGGAGGAGCAGAAACAGTTTTGACCTTTGCTGGGGTTTATTCAAGCCTCTGACATTCAGAGACGTACAGGTAAGGTTACTAGAGGCCATAGGACATTAAGGGCCAGGGCAGCTTAATACATAATAACGGCATCCCGCAGCTTCCAAGAAAAATGCAATACAACGGCGAAGAAAACAAAATATCATACGTGCATAGAAACAAAACCATAAACCGAAAACGAACTGGGCAACGCGTAGCCCTGATGTAACTACATCGAGTAGTGAGCCGAGTGACCACACCAGTGGTCAAAGACCTAGTACCCAAACCCGAAGGAGAGGGCAGGTAGGCTCTGGTAGGGGTGGTGGTAGAATGCGAACAAAGATGTGTCATGTCAAATAGGGAACGATGGTGGCAAGACAGGGTGCAAGGGCACCCTCTCCGTGTCAAGAGGAGTGATAATGTAAGATACGATAGCGTGTAGAAGTGTAAGACGATATAGGTATAGGGGGAAAAAAGAAAAAAAAAAAAAAAAGAAAAAACCCCCACGTAGGAGAAGAAAAAGGAGAGTATAGTGTTGGTGTGTATGCATATGATCACATAAATACAGAAATACAGGGGGAGCAAAACGTCAGCAAGGGCCAGAGGAACAAGGACAAAGGCTGAAGCAAGCCGACTGGGTACCCCCCAAGGGGATTGAACCTAGGACGACCAGAGCCGTGCAACTCAACTAGTGGCAACAACAGAAAGGGGACATGGGGGGGGGAAAGTAAAAATAACCAGACAAAAGAAAGGCAAACCGTAGATCGTACGAAGTCGGCGGTGAGTCCAAAACAAAACCCGGGGCTGCAGAGCGTCCAAACAGAAGATCGCTACCGAAGGGTAGAAGAGATCAGCTGACAGTCGCAGGAGAAAGCAGTTCAACCGCCGACGTGACTCCGGAGCCCGGGGAACACTGGATATAGCGGAGCGTCGAACCGGCAGGAGAAATAACATCCAGGAAGAGAGGCGAAGTCACACAGGTACAGCCAGAAGAGCGTGGGGAAGCCGATCGGTCGGGCAACAGCAGGGTGGACGCATAGTCCGTGTCCACGGGAACGGTCGAGAGAGAGAAAAAAAAAAAAAAAAAAAAAAAAAAAAAAAAAAAGGGCCGATGGTAAATCAGTAGGGGAAAGTGCAGCAAAACATCCTCAGCGGCATATTGGGAGTTCAGGTCGCCGGGAGCTTAGGACGTTTGTGCCTCTGAGGCCTGGGCGACCAGTCCCTAGCTGGATCTCGTAGACGGGTGGGATCCATCAGGGTCGATTCCCAGTCCGGGACAGCAACAGGAGGCAGGTTCAGGCTTTTCATGAAAGAGGGGGCATCCGAGGCTTGTCGAAGGACGACTGTGTCGGATCCTTTGCGAGCGATGAGCGCAAATGGAAACCCCCACTGGTAAGGAATCGAGGCCTCCCGCAGGGCAGCCGTTAACGGTTTAAGAACACGTCTGGCCTGCAAAGTGGTGGGGGACAGATCTGGGTAGATCGTGATGGCATGACCGTTCCAAACGGGGTCACCCCTCTTCCGGCAGGCCCTGAGGATGCTCTCCTTCACGGTATAATAGTGAAGTCGGCAGACGACATCTCTCGGGGGGCTATCAGCATTACCTCTAGGTCGGAGGGCCCTATGCGCTCGATCGAATTCAATGGATGTATCAGCAGGGCGCTGAAGGAGAGTATTGAAGATAGCCTGAAGTGTCGGAGAAAGCGCGGCGTGTTCTATGTCCTCAGGGAGACCACGGACCCGAAGATTGTTGCGCCTACCGCGGTTGTCGAGATCCTCCAGTTTTCGGGCCAAGAGCCGCAGGGTTAGAGAGTGTTCAGACACACGTGAAGAAAGTGCGTCCACAGAGTCGGTGATCTTCGCGGTGTCCGTCTCCACCGCCTCCACGCGGTCCCCGAGTTGCTGTACGTCGGCCTTAAGGTCAGTTAGCGCATCGCGGATGCCCTGAGTGGCTTTCTCAATAATAGGCACCATCTCATCTTTTGTCGGCAGGAGACGGAGAGTGTCCTGAAGCGAGGGGTAGTCTCGGAGGTCGGAACAGGAGTCTTCAGGGCCCTCAGCCGTCGAGCTGGCGGGAGAAGGCGCCATTTTGTGGAGCGAGTCCCCGGAGTCCTGATCCTGAGATCCTTGGAAATAGGAGCGGACCGAGGTAAGGGGAGGTTTATCCCTGCATCCCTGAGGCTTAGGGGTGCTAGGGGCTTTGTTCGTCTTGCCCATAGTAGTAGAAAAGCACGCTATTTAGTCGAAGTCACGGAGAGGGTGAGCAGAGCAGAAGACCTAAGCAGCCATCTTCGTCCGTGGCTAGCCACGCCCCCCTACATTCTTTTTTTTTATCCAATTAATCGAAACAATAATCAGCCAACTAATCGATTATGAAAATAATCGTTAGTTGCAGCCCTACAAACAGCCATTAACCATGTTTGCGCTAAAAGACCAGAGCTGTTTTTGCTATATCTTTCTTTAACTGTAATTTCTCTCTTCTCAATTAGTGCACCCACACAAAACATATAGTTTTTTTCAGCACAAGTAGGACTTTAATTTGAAACCATATTAAACTGGGTAGTACATTGTTTTGTTTGAAATAAACTTGAAAAAGTGGGGAACTAATTAAAAAAATATATATTTTAATGAGTAGATAAGTCAAGGTGTGCAACTAGGGTAATTTGACACTTTTCAAGCAGGGATTTTATCAACAATTGCTGTAAAATTTTGAGGTATTTTTATATATTTTTGTGTTTTTTTTTGCATATGTTGCAATGTTGCTTTAGATTTCATATTAGATTTTGTATAGAATACGTACAACTACAGAAAAAACACCAAATTGTGTTCACCAACATCCCCCGATTCCAACAAGGCCTCACATGGTTCATGCATTTTTTGAGGAAACTATGAGGCCATATCCCATTTGGGACAGTTTGGAAGCCCCCAAATGTAAATTACCCCCATAAAAGTATATGCTTATGAACAATAGACAAGTCAAAGTATTCAAGTGGGGTCATTTTGACACATTTCAGGCAGCAATTTCTTCACTGATGTTTGCCACAGGAAGCTTGTTTTATTGCGTTTTTACACATATATCTCAATGTTGCATTGTTTCAACGCATCAAATACAATTTTCTTAATTTGATGGTGGATTTATGTTTGGAAAATCTACTACACCAAAGATCAAAAGTAGATTTTCCAAACATAAATCCACCATCAAATTAAGAAAATTGGATTTACCTGTCCCATCCCACTTTGATGAGTTGAAACATAAATTGACGGACCTTAAATTTCGTGTTATTGAACAGGTATCTAGACCTAAACGAGGGGGTGATCGAGTTAATATTCTAAAACAACGTGAAGCATGGTGGATTTATGAATTGGATACATTCTTTCCAAATGGACTTAATAGGGAACTGGATTTAAAGCCATTCTTGTGAGCCTATGGCCATACCGTCTTGAATACACCCAATTTTGACTGATCTTGGGAGCTAAGCAAGGCTGAGCCTAGTTAGTATGTGGATGGGAGACTACTTGGAAATACCAAGTGTCATAGGCTGTTAACTTGTCTGAAAGCCTTTCCCTAATATGAGACATTTAGGATGATTGGGAATCAAATTATTTTGGAAATATATACTTTTATATAATGATATTCCTATTTATTAACTTAAACATTATCCTTTATCTCTTTTAGATTCTCTTTATTTTAGCTCGGCTGATGGATATTCCGGGATGTAGCTGGCCCTGTAGGCTTATTTAATGCCTCTTTTTGTAAATTTTGAGATTATGTAATATTTGTGCCGCTGCGCTGACAGACCGATCTTTAATATTGTATATTATCATACCACAGTTTGATTACAGTAATATCTTCAGATCATATAGTGCCTGTATTTGTAGTACAGTGTTGATTTTAAACTTGTGTACACTTTTTTTATATAATAGATATATATATTTGTAGTATATTTATCACTTCACTTTCATATTTATTCAGATTTTTTATATAATGTTATTTATATATACACATTGACTGGCTATCTTTGCACTGTCACTTTATATATATACTGGTCAGTTTGCACTGTCACTTTAAATTGTTATGTAGGATCGGGTATGTCCGACCCCTTAATCACTTGTTGCATAAATACTTGAATGTGTGCACTAATGTTTCTAAGGCTCGAGAAAGACCTGTGCGTCGAAATGTTGCCTGCGTGAAATAAACTCTCCTTATCATTTGAGTGCTGAGCCTCTGCTTCTTTATTTTGGATTTATTGAGGGACTTGGTGGTACCCTGGCTCGTGCACCATTTCAGTGCTGCATTCCAACCTTTCTTTTTGTGCTTCCTGTGCCTTTGGCATAACACACCCTGTACCGTTTCTGTGTTTTCATTTGAAATGTGGCTTTTTTGTGGTATTGGAATGTAACACCTATCCATATATATGTCACGTTACAACGGATATTGGAGACACCGGAGTCAGGAAGGACCTAAGGAAACAGTAAGTTCAAACAAGCCGAGGTCAGGATAACGGTAAACACGCCGAGGTCAGGATGCCAGAAGATAACGTAGTCAAGAACAAGCCAAGGTCAAACACGAAGATCATGAATGTATAAACGCAGTCTGTGGAAATTAGCACAAGGCATCGAAGGCCATCACAAGGCAAGGTATCTTCGGTCTGAAGGGTTTATATAGGGACTGCAAGTTCGAATCGTTCGCCAAAAATGTCATGACATCACTTCCTGTGTCAGGAATCGCGGCCATCTTGAGTGTGGCGTAATCTCCCTTCATAAAGCCCTGCAGTTGTGGAGTTTGCCGCCGAAGCAGATTGACGCACAGCTGGAGGTCACCGTCTCCTGTGCCGAAGTCTGTGGCAGAGGACGTGCAGTGTCCCAGTGTCAGTGGGCAGTCCTTGCCGCTTCCTGCAAGGGGATCTTTGGGGATCTCATTTACAAAGCTGTGAAAAAGTGTTTGCCCCTTCTCAATTTCTTCTGTTTTTTTCATATTTGTCACACTTAAATATTTCAGACCATCAAACTAAAACTTTTAACTAATGTATTCAGTATAGAAGCGAAAAAAGCTATCCAAACCCACCTGGCCCCATATGCAAAAGTAATTCCCCCTTTAGTTACTAAATTAAACAGTTAAACAAACCTACGCACCAGTTCTGGTAGGGGTAAATCATGAGCGAATCTCCAGTGGGTCTGAAATTTGCCTAGACCCCTTGTAAGTAGGATAGGGACATACTTATCATTAAGGAGAAGGAAGAGGGATAGGAAAGAGAGAATATAGAGAATGGAGACTAGGGGCGGGCTGGGCCAGCGGGGCAATTGCCTCCCAGGCTGCCCAGAATCTTAATTAAATGGCCGCATGATTCGGCAGTGCCAGGGCCGTCTTTAATATGGGGGGGGGG
>VKOC01036970.1:0-13873 GCA_009364415.1 Spea multiplicata | reverse complement strand
GTCCTTATCGTGGTGTTGCTCTTCCGTGTACCAGACCCGGCTGTCCTTATCGTGGTGTTGCTCTCCCGTGTACCAGACCCGGCTCCAGTACTCCAGTCTTCTACCTGCATACCGGTCTCCACCTGCATTTACCAGATGCCCCCTAGGGCTCCTTACAGCTGCGTAAACAAAATTATGTAATGGAAGGCCACGCATATACAGCACTTACAAACTAAGCATCCTCTAGAGTACCAGGGACGCCTAGTCATTCTCAGTCTGGTCCTAGTAAGAATGCATACTCCACTTCACTTTTACTTTTGCCATTGCTGTATAGCCTTTGAATTTTCAACATAGATTATGTTCTCCTAAAAAAAAATTGTCATGCTCTATAATTGTCCTGTGCACAGGTAAAAAATAATAATGGCTCACATATGCAATTTTTAAAAGTGTGTAAAGAACATAATGAGTTTTCAACGTAGACTAGAATGCATGTTTCTTTGTGGATTTTATTGACTTTTATGACTATTTTCTTTTCCTTTTGCGTGTCCACAGAAAAGCATTTTTGTACCATGCACATTTAAGCTGGCAAACTAAAGAGAATTACACAATATCTTCTATGCTATGTTCCAGCAGAATAAATGCAGAACATGGCACATCTTGCCAAGGGAAGCAGACAGAATTAACAGATGCTTGTTATACTTTAAGCCTGTTATTTTATTTGTGTATTTTTGGCTAGAAGTTTGTTTTCAGAGTTATATATATATATATATATATATAATAATATATATATATATATTTGCACGTGATTTTATAAGGTTATATGAACAAGTGGTTGGATAGATCCCCCTTTCATCAAATCTCTAATGACTCTCTGTTCCACATTAGTCCTTGCCTTCTGTGTCTGTTTAGAATTTCCAGCTGGACGATTGTCTAGTTAAATTAGTACATCATATTTTAAATTTTAATTTAAATACAATTTAAATTAAAAATGTCTGTATGAAGAGGAAATGGTCTTGGATGTCTGCAGAATTTTCTTCTGTAGAAGCAAAGGAATTAAAGCAATAAGTCTCTGTTGATCCACTTTCATGACCCCCTTTATTTCAACAGGTTCTCTTCCGTATTTCATTTTTACCCACATTCACCTCATCTTTCAATTTAGGCCACTTAAATGATCAAGCTTTCATCCTTAAAATTGCGCGACATTCCTTCCCACATCTTTTTTTATTGTTCTTTAAGCAAAAATCAAATGGTGGATTTCCACCTCTGGCTTCTGCCCGAGGCTGAGGATAAGTTTATTCACATATTAATGGGTTTTTTTTAAAATAATTTCCATGCATGATTCTTTTTAACACCAAAAGGTAAAGAAATAAACACCAGATCGTGAACGTGAAAATGAAATAATAAAGTAATAAAAAGGTACTTCCTCACTGTACTGCTGCAGCCCAGAACAACACTCCTCTAAGTGTTCAACAGAAAGCAACACAAGCGTAGGCGCGCATGTACATAAGTGGGAGAAAAATAAAAAATAATAGTGCAATAATGTTGGAAAATACAAATGCTATGTATGTGTAGTGGGTGCACTCACAAAGGTACAGTTGGTCAAGGCTCTTCAGAATAAAATTCTTTCTTTATTTCTTCTTATTACTAAAAAGTTGGTATAAAAAGAGAAAAGGCCAATAGTGCAGTATATTCCTGTAGTTGTTAGAGGAAAGTAAAATTGCACTTACAAGATGGTAGATTGGGGGTTTAAAAGCAAAAGTCCAAAGTAGTCCTCAACGCGTTTCGCCTCTCGGCTTCCTCAGGAGAACAATAATCGTTTCAGCTTTTGAAAATCCTGTGGTGTTCGTGGGTATTAAGCGTCTATTTATGTGTCTTATGTCCGTGTTCCGTTCATTCCGTCGTCTTTGCTTCCGGGTATGTCGTCAGCACGCTGTTTAAATATAAAGCCTGTCCTGGTATGTGTGTTTGGCTGTCAGTGTGGCAGAACCTGTTCTGGTGTGTGTGTGTTTTGTGTGTCAGTGTTGCAAAGCCTGTCCTGGTATGTGTGTTTGGCTGTCAGTGTGGCAGAGCCTGTTCTGGTGTGTGTGTTTGGGTGTCGGTGTGGCAGAGCCTGTCCTGGTGTGTATTTGGCCATATGTTTCTTGGCACTTTACTTACTGTAGGAATAAATTGAACTATTTCATTTTTACTTATCTAGAGATAAAACACCCTCCTGAATTTGTAGTCACTCTAGAGGACACAACCTTTTAGGCCCAGAAATCAGTGAGAGGAAAAGTAAAGGTTCTGTGTTATTTACTCTGTTTTAATCTGCATATTTTATTAAAAAGGATTAGTAGCACTAAATTGTGGCTTCATTACTTTTTTATAGTGTACTGATGTACTCCCAATCCTATCACATTACATCAATATGCATTAAAAAACCAGCAAAAGATGGGCATGGATAGTGGGCTGATTCGGTGACGCAATGAGCCACTCGACTAGACTTGTATTTAGCGTTTAGATATTTTATTAGAAACAAAAAGCCTAAAGGTAGCTGGGATACATGACTACTCAGGCCTATAGAATCCATACAGATATCAGTAAAATACTTTTACTTTTCCCCAATAAGACACCAGACACGAATACGTTGGCAAGAGCTTGGCCACATGAACTAATGAACTTAAGGACATTAACCATCTGCCAGCTGATTGCTTAGTTACTACACCAGGCAGTTACACCCTATGAATACACCAAGCGCTCCAAACCAGTGTGCCATAAGCTCCTACTGGCCCGGTCTCTTCCAATTTCCATGGATGCGGATATGCGGATATGGTTCTCTTAGGCTCTGGCAAGGTGACCATAAAATGCAGCTGCGACTAAGGAGGATATTAATCCATATTCTTCACAGAGAAATTGAGTAATTAACCACTGCCAGCTGACAGCCAAGTTAGCACGCCAAGCAGGTACACCCATCATAGTCACCAAGAGCTTCAAAGCTGGCACCACTGTTTGGAGCAAATCCTTGATTAAAATGGTAAAGGTTTTACTGGTAAGGATAGCAGTTTAAAGATTGTGTATATAGGATATAGAGAAAAGATTTATATATTGTCAAGCAGACAATATGGAGGAAGAAATATAAGTAAAGATACAGTACAAGTTTATGATGGACATAATACTGTTTTTTACTTAGGTATGATGTGTTCGAGTTGGGGGTGCCTAAGATCTTGGGTGGCATTATAGCTATTGTGGGATCTCTGCATGTTGTTACTCTTATGATAAAGTTTCTTTATTGACCTTGTCTCATTTGCGTCTTGAAATCACAGTTTTATTGTTACTGTAAAGCCATTTAGCATATGACTCTCTCCTTTTTTTCACTGTTAAATGTTAAGCAGCTGTCGTTGCACACTTTTTACCCCAGGGTGCATATCTCCTAATGCTCTACCGTGTAATTACTTTGTCTGGGCTAAACATTTTATATTTTACTAAGGGCTCTACATTTATTTCTTAAATGTCTTGAACATTTATTTGAACAGATTGTTAACATAACTTAGATTTTTAAGCACCATTCTGTTTCTAGATAACATGAATCTTTGTGACTTTTCCACTTTTACTACAATACTGATTAAAACAACTAATTTGCAGCTGCGCATTGGCAGGACTGTCTTGACAGTATTGTAGGCCCTGGGCAAAGTAATGTACTGGGGCCCCTAGACCCCCCAAAAAAATAATGTACACATACTGTATGAACACATACACTGCCCTTACACATGTCTGCCTATACACACATTTACTACACTTACAAACGCCTGCCAAATGCACACGCATATACACTGCCCATACACACACACATACAGTTAGGTCCGGAAAAATTTGGACACTGATACAAGTTTTGTTACAAGGCTGTTTTCCAAAATAAATTCAAGTTACAGTTAAATAAGCTTTGATTTGTCACATGCCCTCACGGCCTCCTGCCTGCTACCTCCAGCTGGACTGCAGCACAGCCCAAGCGCCTTACACTGACACCCATACGAGTAGAAGGCCCTCCAACACGTGGACACCTCCCACCAGCTCCGCACATTCAGCTTCTCCTATCTGTAATATATGAGCAGTTCCTCAAGAATCCCGCACCGGGTCTCTAGGTCTCAGCCATACAGACAGACCTCAACCTCCCGCACACACCAGGCCATGCTGTCACCTCTGGGCCCAATTCAGACGGGAACTGCCCCAGAGACAGTGGCAGAGCTCAAAACTGTCTTAACAGCATTGTATACCCTGGGCGAAAGCAATGTACTGGAGCCCCTACACCCCCCTCAAGAAAATACATGACGTACACATATGAACACATACACTGCCCTTAAAAACGCCTGCCCATACACACACACACATATACACATACACTGCTCTTACACATAAACACATACATTGCCCTTACACATTTCTGCACTTTCTACACAATGCCCTCACACACACACACATGCACATACACTGCCTTACAAACACCTGAGCATACACAGACACACATACATACATACACTGCCCAATAACACACATATACATACAAAGCCCTTACACACATCTGCCCATACATATACACTGCCCTTACACACACACATATGCACTGCCCATACACACATACACCCACATATACACATACACTACCCTTACATACACCTGCCCATACACACACATATGCACTACCCATTTACATACAAATACACAAAATGCCCATACACACAAACATACAGGGTCATACTTGCCCGTACAGCAACCCTTTCTCCTCATCTCCTGGTCCCCCTTTTCTCCTCATAGCCTTCCCCCCTTTCTCCAAATCTCTTACCTTTTTCCTCTTCCATTCTGTCTGTGGTGGGACCGCAAAGTCTGTTACCCTAGACCTCCTAATCACTATGCGCCAGCAATAGATGCAGAGCGCCAGGCTACAATATCATATCCATACCTGGGAACTTCTCGGCTCCGACGTGGTCCCACTGACGTCGAGGGGAACCCCCATGTGAATGGAAAATTGGGCGGGAAACGGGGTGTGTCAGGACCCCGCTCCCGCAACCCGGAGGATTCGGGTCTTGACCAGGAGAACTGGAGGAGCAGTGCTCACCCGTCAAACCCGGAGAGTTCCCAGGTATGGTCATATCCCGTTGCTCGGCGAACATAGCCAACACGTAGTGATTAGGGAGCATGGAAGCCGAGGTCTGAAATGACAGACCGCGCCCTCCCTTAACGTCAAGCTGTTTAGAATGATATTGTGATGTCCCTAACCTGCCCTGCCCAGTGGCCACCCCTGTGGGCACTCCCTACCCACACCACTGGATGCGCACTGGACTCAGTGCTTGTTTGTGTAGCAGGAACCCATGGGGGGCAGACACTGAGCAGGGCAGGTTGGGGAGATCACAATTTTGCACCAGCCTCAGCGCTGCCCTGAGGACCAGCTCAGGGGAAATGGTCTCACCTCCCACCCCCTCCCTATAGATACACTACTGTTCTAGAGGCTCCATGGTAAATCACATTGCTTGCAACAATGTGATCCACCACGTGGCCCCTAGAACGCGGTGAACCTGCGTGCCCATGCATTAAGACGGTACTGCTCATTGGGTTCCACAGCCACAACTTTTCTGCACTATGAACCAAAAGTCATAATACAAGTTGTTTACTAAATTATTTTTTGTGCTTTTTTTACATTAGCTACACTAGTTTTGATATGTTAGCCGTTTATGAAACATCATATAACTCTATTACTATTCAACTGCACTTACTTGGAGGTGAGTGAGGCATGTGGTGGCTTTTTGGCTCAAACCAAAAAAAAGTTGATGAAATTGTGAAGTTGCAACACTCAGTTATTCAGTTGTTTAAAAGTCCCATTTGTTTAAAAGTCCCATCTAAAATCCACCAAGCAAAAGGAAGGAAGAAAAAGGAGCATAGAACGAAAGAGTGAATTCCACTTTGGTAAATAATGGGTGTGTAGAGTTATTTTACCCTCAAAAGCTCCATACACTTCCTGGGGTACCTCCCCTTAACTCATTATAGGCCATTGAAACAAGTTTCTTCAGGTGATGTTAAAAAAGCAAACAAAAAAATGCACAGTATCTAAGAGGTTAAACATTTCTGAACTCAAAACAGGAAGCTGGAAATCTGTACAGAAAAATTCTTAAAAGCATAGTTAAATAAGATTGTCATATTGATACATTACTAAGCAACACAATCAAAAACACATTTAGATTTCCTTATCCACAGAACTCTTAATTCTTCCACTTTTTATGTAATATTTTTCCCTCTCATTTAGATTTTATCAAGTTATGGAGGATTTTTGCTCATATTTTATTGGCAAGATAATATAGCCTCTGGGTGTATTTGTAGCCGATATTTAAATATAAAAATGTTCATACATTGAATTTATAATGTATTGCTGTAGTTATGATTAATTGTATTCATATGATCATGCACACTCAGTTTATAGTTTATATTTAAGAGTGTTCCTGGTTTAATATTAAATATTTATATTTTTACAGAAAACATATGATCATTAAACTGACAATTTATGACAAATTTGGTTAATTATGGCATGTGCAGCTATGCTTGGCTCCATTTCAGAGGTCATAGAGAGAGCAGCTGCAAAGAGTCCCAATGGCCCTGGTGCCTTTCCATCTGAGAACTCCTGATCATGGTAGTTTATATCATTCTGCCATGTTTCGAAACTAAAACTCTTCTGTAGTCCATTTCAAGCTACAAAGGTCTGTTACAACTACATAAAAATCATAACACTGTTAGGATATCACATTGAACAAAGGCAACATGACCAAGGCTGGGAAATTCAGCTCAAGGGCAACATTCAGCCAATTGGCTTAGTAGTATGGTGGCTCAAAAACTCACTTTAAGCACAGATTATCCTATGCACAGGCCATTTCTTATTAAATTAAAGCAGCTCCCATGACCTAGAGTTTGCCTGGACTCATTCTACAAACATGGGTGAACTTACACACACTCAACTACACATTTACACATAGACACTCATGCTAATACACACACACATGCTTACATGCACGCTTACACATAACACTCATTTACCTTTAAACACTAACACACATTTACACATACATTCATGCTAACACACATACACATACATGCTTTCTGATTTGGGAATATATCTGTGTCTCTGAATATGAGAATATAAGTATGTATCCAAAGGGTTATTTTTTCAAACATTTAACTTCTCCCAAAACATTTATTGTATTTAAACCCCAACATCCTAATATATGCACAATTACATGCATACATACTTATTCCCTTTCTGACTCCCTTACTATCTCTTCCATTCTTACATCCTGCCTCACTCACTCACTCACTCTCCCATCCCTTACCCCCTTACCCCTTACCTTCCCCCAGGCTTATTTCTCGTAAATGGTGTGTGAGCAATCATACCTTGCTCTCCATGCTGCTAGGTGTGGGTATTTTCTACACTTAGTGGCTTTAAAGGGGTGAACAAGTGGGACAAATGGTTGCAGGGGTCGCCCAGGTGCCCAAGTGTGGTGCGCAATTGTGACCCCTATAACCTTGATTGTCATGCCCTGGAGAGATGCATTTACATGTAAGGTGAAATAAATAAAATGAGTTAAAGTATGTATCAAAAGTGTTCTTTTCAAACAAATTAACCCTGACTTATCCCACTGAAAGCAGGCTATGTGTTCATTGCCTCTCATTTTACAATATATAGCAGAAACATAAAACAGGGTAGACTAGATGGGCTGAATGGGTCTTATCTGCCATCATATTAAGTTGACTGACCACTCAACTTTTTAGTGAGTAGACCCAGTTATGCGAGATGCTGAGATCAAAAGGCTTACATCTGCATGCCAGTAGTTTCATATCAAGCAACACTGCTTTGGGATGCTGCTACGTCTTAACAACCAGGAGAACCCCAGATAGCAAAACCAACAGGATAACCTGAAATATACACCATTTCAGCATCTTGAAACCATCTGGTAAAGACAAAAAAACATGTCTATAAGTTTTACAAGAATTGTGTATCTTATCCTACCTTCTGAAAGCAACACGTTCAGCCAAGTACGGTGTCTATTGTACAAACATCTGCCTGCATCATTGCAAGGAACGTTCTTGAGTACTGTTTGTTTAAAAACAATACAAAAATATTTACACTGTGCAATTTATAGACAGTGAACCAAACAGTTAGAATAATAAATGATTTAGCTGAAGGTAAAAAGGATTTTCACAAAGGCATGAATATTCCCAGGAAAGAATACGGCACATTTTTTTACCCACAAGCAAAACAATGTGTGTGGCCCCACCGAAAATTGATTAGCATACAACTACCAATTTCCTTTTCGCCCTTCAATATATTTCAGTGTGTCACTATCAATACAGTTTATTATTTTTTTATGAATTTTGATTTGTTTTTCCTCTAAATTTCCACTGGTGTCAATGCTTGTTAACAGGAGATTTTTTTTTCCCCTTAAGGAACAAGGCCCTGATTCTGTATGAACCAGTGTGCAAAAATATATTTGTTTTAACATCATGACATACATATGGAATACAATATCTTTTCTGGTTCTTTTCTGAATGCCTTAAACCCTCTATATGCCACTGTGCCAATGATATGCCTTTTAACCCTCTAAATGCCACTGTGCCCCATGGCATGCCTTTTCACCCTCTATAAGTGCCAGCTGTGCAATGATATGCCCTTTAAAACCTCTAAATGCAGAGTGCCCATGGCAATAGCTTTCACCCTCTATAGTGCACTGTGCGCCCATCGATATTCCTTTTGCCCCCCTATGTGCACTTCTGCTAGAATGCTTAATACCTATATTGCCACTATATAGCCAATATATTATTATATATAGATAAAGTAGTTATACCTATAATTAGTTATTGAATATGAGTATGATATATATACTAATTATATTAATATATTATATTAATACCACATGTAAACTGTACATAGAACTCTTTTAGATACAAGAATCTATTAAATCAATGGAGGTATGTATTGTTACAGCAGAAACCTCCATTACAGCTCTCATGTGGTCAGCTTGCAATACTCCAAAGCTGACCATATCAAGGTGGCTCTTCTGGGAAGGCACACCTGCCCGTCTGCCTATGACCTTTCCCCTCTCTACTTTAGGTTTTACCTCCAACAAAGGTGCCCCAGTTTGGGGGATAAGTTGGGTTAATGCAGTTTTCTCTCTGCAGCAAAGTCATATGACCTTGAACTCTGAACATGGGCTGCAATGGCTGTTGTTAACATTAATTAATATGTTGGGTATTAATATACTAGATTTCCAACATAAATTTTAGGCATAGTATAAAAAGTACATTTTCATCATATATAAACTGGTGAGCTGAATCAGTAAGTACCCTACTGTACAAATGTTAGCTGTAATGATTACTCTCCTTAATGATTTTGACAAATTTGTTACTTGACAATTACTTTTAACAACCACCATATAAGCAGATCCCACATCACTAGATGGTTAAGTCCATGGAAAATATAGTGAGATATAGAATATTTGGAATATATTCCACTTTGCAGAACCAATTCAAGAATATATTAAAAGGGTGTGGACATAAAATCCTCAGGCTGCCTTTAATATTAGTTTTGCTGCAAATCTTACTTTATACTTATATTTGGGAATGCCCTTTGTGTGATATAAGCCATAGGAGAGTTATACGAGTGATAATTAAAAGCAGACATATATGACTAGAAAGTATGACATATACCCTGATTGTTTTAATCAGTTGAAAATCAGAGGGATATACACACAAAGCTTTTAATCATCCCAATGACATCATTTCATTTAAAATAGAATGAAACCCAAATCTTATATGCAGACAATATAAAAAAGTTCTAATAACTGAGATAATCCACTTATTACTAATGACAAGCAGGAATCCTTAGTCAGTCATACATATATTTAAGAAACAAATCTAATTACAAAGATGCCTTCTTTTTAGCAATGTGGAGATGAATTATGCCTGGAAATGAGCAACTGTCTCTCGGAACACCCCCTCTGTCTCTCGGAACACCCCCAAAAATTCCAAAACAGTGTATGTATTTAATAAAAGTAGAATTGCCATCTGCATTCTAGACATATCAGGAACTGTTCTAAAGTGCTATAATTAAAGCTCTGTACTTGTGAGGTGTCCTTGGATCCGCTTGTGCCAAAACCAAATGCAATCAATAAAAGGTGATATGCTTGTTGCAGAAAACCAGGCTACCCACACAGATGCATTCATACTGCGGCTGATGACATAAGAATGAGCTCAGTGACCTTAAACGCAGCACTATCATACCATGTTACCTTTATCACAAGTCACTTCATGAAATGATTTTGAAACGGCAGTATTTAAGTGCTGCCAGCATGTTTTTAAAAGAAAAAAAAAAGACAGGCCCTCTTCTCTTCCACAATGCGTTAGAAGTATTCATGTTATTGTCATACTTCAGACCTTCCCAGGTCAGGCTACTTAGGGCTCCTGGGAGAGTGGGTTCACAATGAGCGGCGCTAGACACCTATGTAGGAAGGGTCAGCCATAAAGGGCGAACACCCTTATATACATCTGATGAGCCTAGATGTAACAGGCCCTACACTTGCAACTGTATCTCCATAGGGTAACTAATTAGAAATTGAAGATAAGTGCTTTGTTTATACGTTTCTTGCGGACCCTAACTTTGCACTTGTTTTACATTGTATACTATAGGTGTGTTTGAAGGGTTCACATGCCTGTGGAGCCGTATGCTGTATGTTAAATTTGAGCGCCCACACATTCACACATGTTTAGGCACATCATTTTGTATTCTCTCTAGTTTCAAAAGCACCGCAGAATCTGCAGGCACTCTATAAATAACACTTTTTACAAACTTTATTTAACTTGCATGACATTATAGAGCTAAGACGATAAAATAACTGAAGAAAAATTGTAACACAAAATCACATATTTTGCCTCAAATATATTTTCTTCATAAAATAATGTCAGTAACGTGGCTGTTCAGTTTACAAACGGAAGGTTAAACTGAATGTAGAAAAGTAAAACATTAGCAGTCTCTGGATCCTGTTTTAAACAAACAAAAAAGTATTCTACACTCATTAATCACATTCAAGTGAATTGCAGATGTACGCTGTCCTGGAATCTTTGTCATGTTTTCTGAGGACACAAATTGATAATAATTTCAATGGTGGAGACTTTGAAAGTAATTTATGGATTGCTTTTAAATACTTTTAAAATATCAGGACATAATAACAATCTGTTCCTTAGCAGGTCTTACAATTGGGTAAATACAACATTAGATGAACAACAACATATAACATATTACACAATATATGATATATTCAACAAAAATAAAGCCAAAATGGAGAAGCCATGTGTGAAAAACTAAGTACACCTTTACTGCTTCTATATGAATTAAGATGCTAAGTAGCTGCTAACCAAATACCCTTGCTTAATTGATCATCAGCAAGTATGGCCACCTTTATAAACGCCAAAGTTTTAGCAATTTGCTGGTCTGGAGCACTCATATGTGTGTTAACACAATGCCTAGAAGGAAAGACATCAGTAATGATCTTAGAGAAGCAATTATTGCTGCCCATCAATCTTGGAAGGGTTATAAGGCCGTTTTAAAGTCCATCATTCTACAGTTGCCATTCTTTACAAGAGTGGACGTTCCAGCAAATTTACCCCAAGGCCAGACCCTGCAATGCTCAGAGAAATTGCAAAAAAAAAAACATGCTTTACATCACAAGCTCTACAGGCCTTATTTAGGATGTTAAATGTTAAAGTTCATGACAGTATAATTAGAAAAAACACTGAACAAGAAATGTTTGTTTGGAAAGGTTGCCAGAAGAAAGAAAGAACATGACAGCATAGCTTATGTTTGCAAAGTGGCATCTGAACAAACCACAAGACTTCTGGAACAATGTCCTTTGGACAGACCAGACCAAAGTGAAGATGTTTGGCCATAATACACAGCTCCACGATTGGTGAAAACCAAACAGCATTTCAGCACACACACCTCATCCCAACTGTCAAGCATGGTGGTAGAGGGGTGATGATTTGGTTTTCATTTGTAGCCACATGACCTGGGAACCTTGCAGTCATTGAATCGACCATGAACTCTTCTGACAGCTAAAGCTTTGCCAAAATTGGGTCATGCAACAGGACAATGATCCTAAGCACACCAGAAAATCTATAACAGAATGGCTGAAAAAGGAAAGAATCAAGGAGTTCCAATGGCCCAGTTAAAGTCAAGTGAAACAAGTTAAACGCCAGCTCAGACAATCCCACACCGGTGCTCAAGCTCAAGTGGAGTATCCACTCCAACCATGAAACAGCGTTGGCACTCCAGAATGAGAACGATAATTCAAAAACAGAAACAGTTTGTAGCTTATAATCATTCCTTTATTCCAATCTTCAAGTAAAATTCAAAAAAGGAACTCCAAAAAATAATAATACAGAAAAAGAACATACCAGCCGACAGAAAAGACAGTCTGAGTTTTGTATCAGAGGCTATAAACTGTTTGACTTGTTATTCTCATGGAGTGCCATATATTATACATTGGCATATGTAGAATGAGTCGAAAAATCATATATAGGTTCAAGGTGAGTTATCTTTCAAAAAGCAGTTTCTGAAAAGGGTTGTGGTTTAAGAAAATCATAGACTCCAGTTTCTGGGACTAGGTCTGCAGAAGTCATTGAAACATATGGAGCATTTATAGAAGTTACAAGACCTAACATACCCTACCTTGGCCTATTTGTGTTTTTGCCACAGGCTCTGGTCCAACTTATTAACTTCCACTCACACTTGGACCCTTTGTACTTTCCCAGGCATTTTCGCAATCAGCCCAGCTTACTTTGTAACCTCCAGGGCTTAGCATCTGGTTACAGAGAAATAAAATTCTTTATTTTGCACAGATCATTGTTTTGAATGTTTGTGCTCAATTAATTGTTCTTCCTTCCTTAACATGGCAATTGAATTGCTCAATCACACAATTGCTTTAATTTCCTGAATTATCATAAAGTCAAGTGAAACAAGTTAAACGCCAGCTCAGACCATATACAAATGAGTTATATGACAGGTGAGACAATCCCACACCGGTGCTCAAGCTCAAGTGGAGTATCCACTCCAACCATGAAACAGCGCTGGCACTCCAGAATGAGAACGATAATTCAAAAACAGAAACAGTTTGTAGCTTATAATCATTCCTTTATTCCAATCTTCAAGTAAAATTCAAAAAAGGAAATAATAATACAGAAAAAGAACATACCAGCCGACAGAAAAGACAGTCTGAGTTTTGTATCAGAGGCTATAAACTGTTTGACTTGTTATTCTCATGGAGTGCCATATATTATACATTGGCATATGTAGAATGAGTCGAAAAATCATATATAGGTTCAAGGTGAGTTATCTTTCAAAAAGCAGTTTCTGAAAAGGGTTGTGGTTTAAGAAAATCATAGACTCCAGTTTCTGGGACTAGGTCTGCAGAAGTCATTGAAACATATGGAGCATTTATAGAAGTTACAAGACTTAACATACCCTACCTTGGCCTATTTGTGTTTTGCCACAGGCATACACTGTCTCTGGTCCAACTTATTAACTTCCACTCACACTTGGACCCTTTGTACTTTCCCAGGCATTTTCGCAATCAGCCCAGCTTACTTTGTAACCTCCAGGCCTTAGCATCTGGTTACAGAGAAATAAAATTCTTTATTTTGCACAGATCATTGTTTTGAATGTTTGTGCTCAATTAATCGTTCTTCCTTCCTTAACATGGCAATTGAATTGCTCAATCACACAATTGCTTTAATTTCCTGAATTATCATAAAGTTTTCAATTCTTCTTCATAATTTTTGATTTTTGTGTAAAATTTGGTTAACGTGGACAATTTTGTTTTCTACAATG
>VKOC01036967.1:0-11825 GCA_009364415.1 Spea multiplicata | reverse complement strand
AATAAATAATACTGGTTGCAATTACTTATTTATTATTTATTTATTGAAAGTTCACCTATTCAAATATTTTCTGAATACTTGCATACAATGTATCAATGGTTCCCATAAATTGTATTTTTGTGTTTTTTTTAAAAGGACTCTCCAGAGAACATATGCACTTTAAGCCACATGACAGCTGAGAGAGCCCTTTAAATTTAGGTAGAGTGCCTATTTTAAATGCCATGTGCATCTGCATCTCCTCACCTCCCATTTTTATATGCTGCTGAATACATCTCAGCCAGTCAGCTCCAATGGCAAAAATCAATAGACTATGGGCTAGTAGGCAGCTATAGGTCAGGTCATTTTTTAAGTACTCATAAAGCACTGTAATACGCATTCCATTTAAGTGAGGGTGTCTGTGACATTATTTTAAGTCAGAATTTAAGATTAATCAGTGTTTTTCTATAACATTGTGAAATGTGTTTTATCCACTTCTGTTTTTCTTACTTTCATTCCAACTGAGATGTAGTTTATTAAGCTTTCCTGTAACAACACACGCCCTCTGCAAGCCACCATCTAAAGAGCGGCTCATTGCAAGATAGAAAAGCTTTCATGTTACACCACAAGCTCTCTGCTAGCCATCATCTGACGAGAGCCCCCCTGCATCCTGGGCACCCTCTCGCTGAGTTTCAATGTGGTGGGCTGCTCTGTCTAAGGCTTTGGGTTCACAGTCCTGAACCCAGTCCCCTATTTTTGGAAGCAGGAATATAAGGTACTGACAGTCCTCCACTATCTCTACATAGGACCAGTATGTACAAGCTCTGTATATTCACTGGGCCCATTTGACATAGGTATCATGTTCTTGTTGCCTACTTCCCAAAATCTTCAGGGATAGGCATCCGATGGTTTTGCATAACAGGCTAGGAGGCGCAGCCGAATCTCATAGTAGTCCCGGCTCAGCTTATTTGGGATAGCCCGATAAACTACCTCCGCCCGTCCGTTGAGCTTTTCTATTAAGATAGTATCCAATTCACTGAGGCCACGATAGTGTAAGTTACACCTTTCAAAGTATTTTCATTAAAAGTTTTTAAGTTCACTGCTTCTCCTCTGACTTTAAGTATCTCTTTCGGTGTATGCAACTTTAATTAAACATATAATGCCTCAGTAGTTCACTGCTGAGACTGGTTGTGGTTGTGGCTGAGATCCCACCTTGCATGAGACTCTCTTTGGGTTTAATGCAGTGCAGCCCCACTGATTCTCGGCAAGCAATGAAAAAGTAGATAAAACTCACCAAACTTGGGGTACTTTGATGGACTAAGGAAAACATTGTCATGAACTATGATGGAATTTCCAATATCTATGCCTTAGATAGGTGTTTTTTGAATGGTGTGCACTGAATTCTTCCTTTGGTTGTTGTTGTGCTTTTTAATGCACTCCTTGCATTACTAAGGAAGCCTGTATTGCTTTAATCGAACTGCAAATGTGTCACCCAACTGATCCTGTTTTGCTATCATTTTTTAGACACAAGAGGATGTTTTATATTTGTAATAATGTGCGAAGAGCTTTCAAAATCTCACACCTAATTATACATCTGGAGATGTTGTAAACTACATAAAAAGCAGAGACGTGTGAATTGAGATCTTCACTGAATCTTCTAAATCTTACCTTTCGATACATACAGCAAGTAGAAGTAATTGAGGTGAATAAATCTGGGTTTTTGATCTGAGGATGAAGAAATCAATCCCATTGTGGGTGAACTCAACTACTGCGACTGACCTCTTTGGGAACTTTAATCTAAGTATGATAAGTGTTCCACTTCCCCTATATCTGAAATTGCATTAAAAATCATTGAATATATATATTTCCGACAGTGTATCTTTTTGATATACTTGTGGCTCTGTCAACATTTGCATATTTAGAGCTTTTATATCTGAATAATGCACAATATCTCAACATACCAGCAGCAACCAGGAAGAATGAAACAAACACCAAGTTGGGGTTTAAGAGCATAAGTAAAACATCATTATGACTATATGCAGAAATCAGGTAGCCCAAGCCACCAAGTCATGAATAATCAACTCTGTAATGCAGTGGACTCACTAACAGAAGACATTCGGATTTAGCAGTATATAGAATATATAATTTTGTTATTTATATTGCTGTCACTTTTGTGTAAGGGCTCCAAAGTAACCTTGGACAGGGTATCAGTAGTACAAAGTTCTATGCATGGTCTTGTTTCATTTGTAATGCTCCTTGACTATAATAATTGAAGCTCCTTAGTCAGCCGCTTTATTATGCCGTACAAATTGTTTCTATGCAAAACCCTCTGCATGACACTTGCCCTTTTCATATCTAAGACACATTAAAAGATACAGACTTTTCTTTTTAACTTGCTTATGGTTACTAGCAACAAGTGCTAACCACTCAACCTTGCATACACAAATTTAAATACAGCCAATACACTGTATTTGCAGCATGCTCACATTGTTTGGTAGGCCTGCTATTATACATTTGTATTATTTGAGTCTGAGACTAGCTTAGCGCACCGACATTTTTTCTTTTCCCTGTCTACACAAACTTAACACAGAATTTCTTTATAGCAAAATCAGGGCCATCTTTAATGTGGGGCAAAAGGGGCAGCTGCTACGGCTCCCCAGGAATGACTGAGCCCACAGCAACTGCTACTGGGCCCGTCACTCTAAGGGCGCTGCTTACCTATGCATTGCAAGCATTCTCTCTGTACTGCCCAGAAGAAGCAGAGATGCAGCAGGAGGACATTGCATTATGTGAGATCACGGGACTCTGCTGCATTCCTGTTTCCCCTGGGCGTAAAAAAAGCAAAGTTCGCACAGAGTGGGAGAAACCCAGAGGTAAGCTGCCAGCCCGTACAGAAGACTGGGAACGCCACAGAGAAATCTGCAGCTGAGGTAAGGGGATGATGTGGGGTGTTTTTGGTGTTGGAGTGGATGATGTGATTGTATGCCAGGGAGTGGGGGGGAAAAGCCCCCCAGCAAATGTTTGCCAGGGTCCAATCAATATTAAAGATAGCACTGATCAAAGCTATGTTAATATCACTGTTTGCGTAAGCAGACCAAATCAATTTTATGGGCAATTATTGAACCGCTAACCATTTATTTTTTTACCTCCATTTGATCCATCCAAGGTTTAGACAGGTAATTGAACCAAGACTGTTATCTTTAACTAATATTCTGTGTCTGTTACAGTTTAAGGCAGTTTAATTTAGAGGCTAAAGGTTAATTAAAAGCTTGAAGTATTTTCAGGTTGAAGTAAATGAACATGTTTGACATGTTAGTGTTTACTATACGATTTCTTATTGCAACCCACATTAAACAGCTCAAAACAGTAATTTGAGATTATTACAACTCATTGAAAACATTCTCTCACAAGTACAGAAAGAAGCACACTCTGCATGAAATATCACAAGAAATGTGCAATATTTAATAATTAAAATGATTTCCACTTTTCTCCTGGAACACAGTAGGGTAGCGTGACCACAAACGACACGAGAAAAGGCATGTAAGAGGATGCGGTCTCAAGTAAGGGTACCATAATCAGTGCCACTTTTCATTGCTGTATGCCAGAGTGCTGGTGTGCAATGTATGACACCAAAGCCACTAGTATCACATGAGTGACAGAGTCTGACTCTCTAGAATATTGCCACTAGGGTTGATGCAGACAATTATCTGTTCTGTAAATGGTGGCTGCTTGTAATTTTCTGATTTTTTAAAAAAAATCTATTTTTTTTATTGGTGTTACTACCACCCCATGGTAGTACTACTAGTGCCATTTACAGGCAGTCAAACAGAAAAGCAAGATTGTGGGTTCATCATTCTGTATAGCGTAGCCAAGAATTGTGCAAGTGTTAGTGCAAGTAAGAGTGTATGTGTGAGTTAGTGTATGGTATTAGTATGTTTTTGTGTAAGTGTATAGTATAAGAGTGTGTACATATGAGAATAACATGGCATGTTAGTGTGTATGAGTACTAGTCTATGTTAAAAATACTTCAGGGCGCTCTCCAGATAACATAACACTAACAAGATGGCGGAGTGCTTCTGCAGTCCAAAAACAATGAAAGTAGAAAGGTTGAAACAACAATGAAGGTAGAAAAGATCCAAGAGGGTAAGTCCATCCCCTCCTCTTGTGAGGGGCACCGAGTGGTTGCTGAAAACTTCACGAGCAACCGCTTGGCACCCCGGGGCTTAAATTGAAGCATCTTTTTTTTAAACTTTATTTAACATGAAGGCTGTTAAAAAAAGTTTAAAAAACAACAAACAAAAACAATGTTTTAATTTAAGTCCCGGGCAGGCTCCACTGCTCCCATGGCGCCCTGCTCCTCAGACCTCTGAGCTTCCCTTGTAGGCTAATCACAGGTACTGCGATCAACAATTCAGGGCAATAGAGCTCTGCTTATGATCAGTGAAACATAAAAAAACATATATATATATATATATATATATATATATATGAAAATATGATACAAAATAAAAAAATAAAAACAATAAATAATCCAGTGATGTCACCATTACATCATAAGGGGAACCATCTAGTTCCATAAAATGTAAAAAAACTAAATGTGAAAAAATACCCCTTATCTTATACTCGAGAGGTCTGACTACAAGACTAAGATCCAGATCCCCTGCAGCGCTGCAGGGGACCCGGATCCTCCTCTCTGGCAGCCAGCGCGATGCTCGCAGACAACCTCTGCTGCTGCTGGCACTTCCTCTTCTTCTATGATGGAGCACCGGCATCACATGACCTTCCGGTGCTCATTCATAGAAGCCCCAGAGGAAGTACCAGCAGCAGCAGCGGAGGTTGTCTGCGCGCATCGCAGACCTCCACCAGCTGCCCCACTAGACACCAAGGAATCTTAAGCACGGGGGAAAAGTCTAGGGAAGCACTGGTAAGTCGGGTAAGAGTGGCATTTCTGGGGGGCAGATGTGCATAACTGGGGGACAGGTTGGCAAATAAAAGGAAATAAAAACAAAAAATAAATTTTTCTCAATCATAGTTTTTATTAAATATGAAAAAATAGTTTACATGTGAATTAATATTTACTAGTAAAACTTTTTCCCTTCAGGGTAGTCTTATATTCAGGCTTTTTCTTTTTTTTTTTAATTCATATTAAAATTTTGGGGGGGTCATCTTATAATCAAGCAAATACCGTAAGTGCCCAAACAACTTGCCCCCTCCTGAAAGAAATATACATAAAAACCCTTTCCTGCCCCCAAAATAAGAATACATAGTATAGAATGTAAGGGGCATTTTACACCCCTATGAATAGCAATACGGTAGATGTACTTATTGTCCTGTAACTTGCAAAAAACTTAAACATTGATAGATGGTAGATGGTGTAATTTTTTTAAGCCAAGTGTAGTTATATTAGAAATGATTATTTTAACAATCTGTTCCTGTCTGGTCCTGATGTCAAAAAATGTTTCCATATATCCAAAGCACATCTATTAAATTTGGAAGTAACGTTCATATAGCGTGCACTATAATCTCTTTTTAATAAACAAAAGGAAATGAAATATATTAAATCTTCAAATCTCATTGAACCTGAAATACAATGTAATTTGAAGCTTTAAAATCACAGAACCACAGAATGCATGAGGGGCATCATCAGTTTACATGTATATCATATATCTTTTTATAGCTTTGATTATATGGAACAACACATTGTCCTTATAATGTAAGACAGAAAAGCACTTCATAGATATTGGAGAGGTGGATATATATATATATATATATATATTTATTTTTTTTTTCATAATAATAATTGCAATAATTGCCTTGATTCCATTATCCTTTACCCTTCACATTTATTCATAGCATAAATCAAGAACATATTTTTTCCTGGTAGTTGCTGTGGATCTATTGTAATAGTTTCCTTTATAGTATATAAATACATTTAATGTCACATTTTAACCCTAACCTTAAATTACCCTACAACACCATTTCTGCAGGATCCCATTAAATCGCATATGATAGCTGGAGTGTCCCTTTAACTATTGTGTATCAAATTCTTCTGAAGAAGATAATTCTCTGAGATTTTTAGCTTTGCATATGTATGAGTCATCAGCAAAACCTGAACTGCAGCTTTCAGTGCAATTTCAGCACTACTGATAATGAATAGGGCCAAGGATAGAGCCTTGTTCAGTGTTCTGATAAACTTGTTATTATTTAGTTTGCTATTATAAAGCACAAATCACATAATATTTAACTTATACATTAGTTATAAATATAATTTTTAAAAATATACAAAAACATAGTTACAGATGTAGATGCTTTCGTGCAAGCAAACATATTATTTACTACATAAACAGGTGTGACAGGTGTTTTAAAGGTATTATGTATTAGACTTACAGAATTTTGGTAAAAACGGAAATTCATATGAAGCCCCACGAAGCAGATGAAAACAAAGCCAAAGGTTTTGTCCACGATTTGTGGGCCCTTTCACTCATACTCTCTCACACTCTCATTCTGGTTCACATCCTCTTACTCTCTCTAAATGTTTCCCTAACTTCTTTGTCGTTCACTTCCACTTCTGCAAACTACTAATGCATCTTCTTGTTCCTCATCTTCCATTTTCACTTGTCTATCTTCTCTCTTCTCTCTACGTCTGCATCTCCGTGGATATAACCTGGCCTGAACTTCTGCCAAAATGTGACACTTCTGGTGACGTCCTCTCCTCCGATTCTCCAACCAGGGGAGAGGATGTAAGTGAAAGCACTGCCATTTTGCCTTAATGGGAACTTTTGTTCAATTTTGGTGCTGTCGCTGATGTCCTTTCCCTTGATCCTCCAGTCACCTTTTGGCGGACGTTTGCAGGGCTTTTGGTAATGCCCCCCCCAATTGAACGATCAGGGAGAGGACATAACCAAAAGCAACATCATTTTGCCGGAAGTTCGCGTCAGTTTATGTCCACAGAGATGCGGATGAAGATGAAAGAAGAACTGTAGAAGTTAAAGAACAGTGTGAGATTTAGAGAGAGTGTGAGCGTGAATGTGGACACCCAAATTGGGTTCCCAGATTTTCATCCAAACCAAATGGGCAAGGAATGGAATTTGCTGCCCAAAAACAAACGGGCCAAAAACTAACCAAGAAATTTATCTTACTTGCTGTTGGTCCATTTGAACATGTCAACTATGTATGGCAAAAAATAATTGCTTTAGAGAATATGCACTATAATATTTAAAAGAACTTTCTTTGTTAAGATAACCATCATTCTGGAAATTAATACAGACATTGGATGGATATGGTAAGGGGTGTTAGTAATCTTACTTTCTGCTGAAATGGGACTACGAGAAGATACCTATCTTTTCAAATAAACTTATAATAGATGAGCAGTCAGAGCTGTCCTCTCCCTGATCGTTCAATTGGGGGGGGCATTACCAAAAGCCCTGAAAACGTCCGCCAAAAGGTGACTGGAGGATCAAGGGAAAGGACATCAGCGAAAGCACCAAAATTGAACAAAAGTTCAAATTAAGGCAAAATGGCAGTGCTTTCACTTACATCCAGAGCTTTATATGTTACATATGATGACAACACTAATTATACACAACTAAATGTTATGTATTAGCTTCCAAATATTTTTAACATATTTAAACATCTATATGTCTGGACAAACTCAAAATCAAGAGGTGAAACCTGTTACACTTGATGGACAACCTACAATGGAATTGGCATCTCAAGCCAGTTTGCATTTGCTTAGATTGCAAATCAAAAGTGTTTGTCATGTGTTTTAGTTTTGCTGCCCACAAGTAAACAGTATGAGAAATTAGGTTCTGTGATTAAGCTGACCAGATGGCTCCAGATGAGATAGGAAATGATATGTCATGTCTGGTTTGGCTTTCCTTATTTTCCAATCTATCTCAGTTTGACTTCCCACTAAAAATGAAATGTGGCTTTAGCCTTTCATTTACAGCAGTCAGTTAAATAAACCAGACCATCCACAAATTACCAAAAGGGTTTTTCAAATATTTATCAAAACCTCAAATACTTTACTGTAAACCTGTTTCTTGCTCCCAAAATCACAGTATTCTTTGCGTGATGCCTTTTTTATTTTAACGTACACTGAATGTACTGATACTTTTCAGCCAGTACTATTTACTTATACAACTAAAGTACGCCACTCGAGGTGTACAGTGTGTGTATTAAGACTAATCATTTCCTACTACAAAGGTTTAGGTGTCTAAAATGGCACTGGTGAGTGAGGTGTAGATCAAAGTGAGTGAGGTGTAGGTAAAAAAGTGGTTTTTATATGTCCAAGACAAAGGAATATTACCTGCAATGTTACAAATAGTTTAATATTGATTATGAAATATGGTACCCTGTGTTCACAGGTTTAAAGATAAAAGGAAGGAATTAGCCTTGCAAAACCATTGTCATGAAGGTCAAGAACATGTGGACCACAAGGAAGAGCTGTCAACTGTGTGTCTCAGTAGTATCACAGTCTCTGAGTAGCCAACAGCCAAACAAGAAGTAACAAACCAAAAGGCAAAACCATTGAGGCCAGAAGGTCAGGGCATGAAGGATTTGATCAAAGTAATTCATATAAAAACAGCATCGTTTTTGAACACTGAAAGCAGAGTGCAGAGTGCTGAAATGGAAGGATATATGCACCAATAACGTAAAAACAGATGTTAATAGTGGGTGCAGCCTAAGGACCCAACACTGTGAAACACCAGAAATAGAGAATTTGTGCAAGGGGCAGTGCTAGCCCTAGATGCTCTAAATATGCGGGGTGTGGGAGGGAAGTCGGGCAGGGAGTGGGCATGCAGCAGTAGGGCAATCGGCCTGGGAAGGCAGACACTGGCAGATGATAGGTTTTTTCACCAATATATATTTATCGATGGAGAATAATAGATGATATAATAGAAAGATAATAAAAAACTAACTTGTCTCATTCTACGAAGAAGTAAGTAGAAGTGTCGATCAGGGTGTTGCAGTGGATGTAATTTACTTGGATTTTGCCAAGGCGTTTGACACAGTTCCACACATTAGGTTAGTATTCAAACTGAAAGAAAAACGGCGCCTCAGAGAGGATATGATAGCATACCAGAATAAAAAAAGTAAGAAAAAAACGAACAGGTTGTTGGACTCATCGATCACAGCCATAACCATCAATGATACCACCACCCGTTTTTTTGGATACTTCTACGTATCAGTCAGTAATATGTACCCTCCTATACACAGTTCCTCCCACTTTACCTTATACATGAGTGTCAAAAGGGCTTCTAATATCGCCAAAACGGCTTGTAATGGAGGAAGCTACTTGGGGGAGATCGACCTCCTTATTGTTGATTTATATGAATGCACAAAACAGGCAATTTTTGTGAAAAATAAAGTTTATACGAAAACGAATCCACATGTCTACTGTCTATTCACAATGGCATCTGCGAGACGGAAAAAATTTTGACAACAGTATACCATTCTTGATTTGTTATTTTGGAAACTGGATAATTTAGGATGTATCATACATACATACTAATTTAAAATTAATTTCATGGCTCAGTTAAACTATACATTAAATGAACATTCGAACCATTATATGTTTTTTGTATGCAAATGCATAAAGGGATACATAATAACCTTTTCTATATATTTGGCTTCTTTCCCCACTCCAACTACATATTTTCATTGCAGGAAGTGGCTTTAGATGAACACAACACCTGTGTAGTAGCGAGTATAGTGAATTAACACTATTGACCATTTCAAGCTTTTTAAGGTGTCATGCAAAATGCTTATATTAAAAGGGCTAACAAGGCATCTTGCATGAAGAAGAAAAAATAGTTTTCTTAGCCCACATTCTGCCATAAATATTATCTGGAGTCCTGGCCAGACTCTATGATAAAATCAGTGGGGCAGGAACAACACCTATCAGGGCATCTTCAAAGGATACCAGATGTCCTGGGTGCCATAAACTCTTACAGGGGACCAGGCACTGGGGTCACATGAGAGGAAACATCACTGAGCATCTTCAGAGTTATGATCTGAGAAATATGGTTAAGTTTCCATAGTAGAATCGTGACGTGAAGATGTTTTCTGTGTTGGCCGTCAAATTGACATCAAATATGGCAGGAGGGAATTTAACAGGGCCTGGGAAATAAGAATAGCTGTCAGGTAGGTAGGTGGTGTACTCTTCTAATAACCTGGCGGGCAGGATTACCTCAGAATTATTAAGGTACATGGTGCCATAACAGCAAAATATAAGATATTAAAATATTAGGCAGTAGTTTGCTGCCAGGTTTTACGACCCAGGTCGTAAAGAGCCTGGGCTACACACTCCCCTTCCCAGGTGACACTAAATGGGCAGACTCCCAGAGGAAAAGTAACAATGTTTCTATAAGAATTCTATAAGAATTTAGAATTTCTTTATATTTTCACAAGGGACCATAACATCAAGAAATTCCCAAAGATTATTTTTGTCTATTTTACCATTATTTTTGTAAAGCACTGTTACTATTTTTGTGAAATTAAATATAAATTAATCAGTTCTTTGTGCTCTAAATTTGAAATCCTAACTTCCAAGGATGGCCGGAATTATCACGTTACCAAATCTTGCAATTTGGAAATGCTATTTTTTTTTAAACCAAATTGGGTTTTTTATAGTTTGAGCAGTTCAGGGGGTTACGAAAGTTTTTATAGAACTTGGTGGTGACAGCAAATAAAGTTTGGAGATCATGGAGTGAACAGGTTTGGGGTTAAGGTGTAGTTGCTCTGGGCCATGTAGGGAGTAAGCGGCGAGTAAGCCTGCGGGCTAGTTTTTGGCATTAACCCTTTTGACATCCATGTTTCCCTTAACGGCACGTCAGAGCCTTTTGTGGATCTGAACAACTATTGATAGATGTGCACTTGGAGCTTTCATTGATTTCAGTTGGAGCACTTTCTTGCTAGTAATTGACAGTAGGTAGGTGTGATTTTCATGAAATAGGTGCTTTTCCAATGAAAGTCAAGAAATGAACACATATGAAAGCACTTACAAAGTACTTTCATATATTATTTGTTGGTTGGCTGTATGGCACATTAGACCTTTAATGACTATGGACATTATTTTTCCATGATTTAGAATAGTCACGCTTTGTGATCCCTAAGGTATTTTAGACTAGCAGCAGACTGTAGCTCCTTGCATTTTGTCTGTGCGTAATTAAGATCAATACTCATATTACTTGTACAGTAACTTTATGACTATAGAATGCAGTACAAAATAGATTTACTGATACTTAAAGCAATTTGTTTGACGGTAGCCTCTGCAGGTTAACTCCTTGAATTTTAAAAATCCTTTTCAGTATCTACTCACAAAGACAGCTCAAAAAAACTTGTGTCACAGTGCTTTGTATACATATGTAATATTGTGTATTTGTTCATATAGCATAAAGGGGCAATTGTCTTAATCAACTAAACTTTACTCAGGAAAAGCGGGAAATGTCTGCTGCAGTCTCTGTAATACAATACAGTAGTCACTACAGCTTCTCCAATCCACCCCACAACTGTACATTTTCTCCAGTAAAATAAACTATTAATAAGCTTGCACTATGTTAGGGGAGCAATAAGCATTAATCTCAGTCGCTGTTAAGCTAACTGTCACTGCCTCACACTCCAACTGCCATCAGTCTGAAACTGCTGCAACTGACAAGTTAAAATGGCGTCAGTACACTTATCTATCTAATGCTTGTCTCTTCCTCTTGTAAAGAACGGAAGGAAAAAACTCACAGCCATAACCAGCAATGAGACCACCTCCCATTTTTTTGGCTACTTTTATGTATCAGCCATTGATATGTGCCCTCCTATACACAGTTCCTCCCACTTTACTTTGTCAATGAGCG
>VKOC01036954.1:0-10666 GCA_009364415.1 Spea multiplicata | reverse complement strand
ACAACGCGACCCTTCCCCAGAGACACAAACAACAACGCGACCCTTCCCCAGAGAACCCAACAACGCGACCCTTCCCCAGCGAACGCAACGCTGTCAGCCATACCCAGCGAACGCAACGCCGCCAGCCGTACCCAGCGAGCACAACAACAACGCGACCCTTACCCAGAGAACACAACACCGCCAGCCGTACCCAGAGAATATTTGTCACCAAGACCAGAGTGTTTGTTTCTGGCACAGAATACAAACCCAAAGTAAGCTCATGATATTAAATCACATAGAAAAGGCAAATGAACCGTAGAGCACTAAATGAATATTTGGAGACACAGAAGAGACATAATGAAAAGAGAAATCAACGAGTGCATTTCATTATCCAGCATTAAAGGAAAATAAATGGTTTCCTTTTATTCAAATAAAACGGTGCATGCGCGTGTGTGTTAGTGCATGTAAGTGTGCGTGTGTGGGGTCATTACATGGTTTCTACCCTCTATGGTACTGCTGATGCCAATATGACCATATATACTTGAATGCGGATACTCCGTGTTTATCATGTGAAATCCATGGTGTCTTAATCCGGGCTGAAAGGCTTGCACATACGTCGCAGCATATGATGAACGCTACATATGACGCGTGTTAAAGGTTAATGTATTCCGGGTCGACTCGCTAGGCTACGACAAAGAAGGTCTAGGAACCTATTTTTGACGCGTCGGTGAGTTAAAAGCTCCACGGCGGATTGACGCAATAGCAAGAACAACACTATACAGGGTGGACACACCTGGCCCAACATGCTAATCTGCGGCCCCTCAGGGCAAACCAAGTCACGCGACTCCAGTGCCGGAATGCATGACATTAATGTATGGAACGCCAATAACCACTATTCTTCAACAAATACCGCTGGCTGAAAATAGCTGAAGTACAATACACAGATCTCTCTCTATATAGAGAGTATATACCAAATATGCACCGCTTCTAGAAACTGTAGGTTTAGCAGGATCTGGATACATCCTTCCTAAGGGTGGACATATTAAACGTATGTCATATCCATGTTAATGCGTACAATTACCCCCCACCTTTCTGGAGCACGGGAAATGTGTTTGGCCCAAAAACGTCAGCTCTGTTGCCTACTCTGTGAACACTACGGGTGGCAGGGTCTGTTCGGACCCCAGTGCTGGTGCGCGACAAGCGCTCCCATTGACTTCAAACAGGATAAGTCAGTGACGGATCAATCAGCGGCAAGAATTGTCAGACCACAGAGGATGCAAATGCTCGGTGCGCCAAAACTGCCCCAGTGCGGGTGTCGCAGCGCGCGGCCCGCTATATACAGAAGTCAGACTGGGTGCTGCAGTGTGTGGCCGGGGGCTGAATATGCCGGGCAGCACACTACACAAGCATAAAAATGTAGCGTACACCACTTTGTCATCGGGTAGCCGCTGGCCTTAAAGGGCCTAGTCTGATCCCGGATTTGCCACAAAGGCTGGAGAGGTACCTGCTGTCTGTCCTCGGGGACACAACAGTAACTCATGCAGATATCCCCCTGTATAGTCCTGCACAACATGATGGCGTTAACCACTCTAGTATTCTAGTAATAGTACAATTATATATATATAGATAGATAGATAGATAGATAGATAGATAGATAGATAGATATATTATATATATTCCAATCTGTGAGGAAGAGAACGTAGGAGCGAGGAAGAACGCGGTTACCCAACCTCTGAAATCATATATGAAATCTCGTCATATTCTGGACTGACAAGTACAATGAACACGACAAACACAATGAATATAATATAGAATAACACAACAAACAGCTTCATAACCTCAATAGGGAACACCACGGGAGAAATTCCAGGCCCTGACTGCGTGACAGAGGTAATAAGATATTCCCCGTATGATAGAGGGAGAGGTCGTACAATTAAACATCTTATATGTAAAGGCCTGTTAGGTAACAACGTCACATTTATTTCAGCTCTTAGGGGTCAGAGAGTCCGCAGCGGATGGAAACCGCAGCTGTGTATAGAAGACGGACCATCCAGGCAACAGCAGGACACACAAAATGTATTCATACCGACCCATTTTATACTCAAATGTCTGCAATCCTCCTGAAAATGCCTTTTATTTAAAGGGATGGCATTGCTTAAACTTCTTCTAGATTGCAAGCTCCTTTGACCAGATGGCCCGTATCCCCCTTCTCCAGAAACCGTGGCTAAACCAGCCACGTGGATTCATTTACACCAAAAAAAACTCTTGTCGGAGACTCTGAACATCGTGACCGGCTTTCTGAACGATCGCCACGGAAAACACAATCCTAGTTTGTAAAGGAAAGCTTGTAACGAAGGGATAAATGTTTCTAACGGCAGACAACGCACCCCAAAACGTCCTCGCTTTACGGCTGCAGAGACAGAAACTAAAGTGAAATACCTGTTGTGTTCTCCGCGGGTTATTTTGCGGGACTTTCCCGAAGAGTTTCCAGCCCTGATCATTTGGTTTCTCCGCTTGGACGCTCTTTTTTCTAGCAAATATATTCCTGCAAAAAAAAGCAACAGACAGTGAGATATTTTCCTCTAAACGCCCAGAATGACTGCATCCGCCGCGGTGTGAAACGTCACAACACACAGAATATTCATCGGCAGACATTTTGTTTTAATATCTACTTCTACAAGGAGTTTGAGCGAGTTATTGGGGTACAAGATAGAGGGGTTTATTCACTAAAGGGGGAGTTGTGGCACCGACATGTTTCTCCAGCTAAAAGGTTGGACTGGCCCTTATGCACACCTCAAAGACACCTAGCTATTTGTACTATACATTATACAGGGCCAGCAGAAGGTAACATGTGTTGGAGCGATGAGAAGCGTTTTGCAGCCACTTCCCAATCGCCTGGCTAAAGCCCCGCAGCCAACGAGCCAAAGCAGCGTAGCCAACGAGCCAAAGCCCCGCAGCCAACGAGCCAAATCTGCCGTCTACCGATTTACTGAACCCGTTTATCGAATGGGAAAGTAAAGTTAAAATATGACGCGCTTAATAAGAACCCGCAGAGGCTTAGTCATCTGCATGGGTAACCATAACTAAAGTCGTTACAAAGTCAAGTTGTTTTGGCCGATTACATTAACGTTATCAGTAAACCCACAAAGAATCGCGGAGTACACGGCGACACCGGCGATCACGCTTATACACAAACACTCGCGGGAAGAAGAGGCAACGTCCGTGCAAACTTACGAGAAGTGGATCACTCCATGGGTTGGTGATGAGACCCAATAGAGCGCCGCTGACACTACTGATCACGCTCTTATACCAGAATCACTATCTTTATACACAGGTGAATGATGAGTGAAGGAGAATATACATGAAACGAGGATCTGTGGACTTCTTGCACCGGACCTTTACTTTGTATTTTCGACTGGAAGAAGTAATGAATATAAAACGTTTACTATCGGCCGCCGCGATGACGGACACCATTGTTTTAATGTGGTAATTCTCACCGGGACCTCGTACATCGCCCGTATCACTCGCCGTGTTTATCGCACCCACATGGATAATGTATCGCGTGTCATTATACCGCTTTTATTGTAAAGTATGAATTCAATGTAATGTAATGGAACTCGCGGATACATTACTGCACAGAGCATTGTATTCTTCCGGGGGGGTCTGCCCTTTACGTAAGGCATACAGACATTTTTATGCAAAGGTCCACTTTCAGAGAATTTCCTCAACGTGGAACCGCGGCCTCTGCTCATGTAATGGAAACAACAACAGGCTCTTTGTTTTTTCTACAGCAGCAGGTGAAGTGTAAACGCCGAGTCCTGCGCCCGATTCATCTACAAAAACACGGCCGGGAAAAGCAAACCTACGAGAAGTGGAAACATCTTAACCCATAATCCGAAACGATGCGATCCCCACCTTCTGCAAACCCCACACCACCCTATGGCCACCGACACCAGCGCCAGGCAGTCGTATGTATTAATGTATTTAACTTTGCGGCTGACCAAGAGCGCCAGCACCCTCAGCCACCAGCAACCCAAATCTCTTAGCAGGGGGAGAGCCACCCTAGGCCAGAATACGTCACCAGTCCTACTGTCCACGTATAAAGTAACACGGCTCCACCATCAGCCACTTATCACATTCCCTTCTTCACCCTCCATAAATAATGCAATATGGCAGAGGAAAGAGATAAGAAGATCCGATGGTCCAACCAGCTTTTAATTGATTAGATTTGGGAACGGACAGCCAGCTACGCACGCATGACTATTCTTAATTATTATTGCATATGTATTAATCCACACGTTCAGTGCCGGCTAAACATAGCTGCATGGCCCCTTCTTTTTTTTTTTTTTTTTTTTTAAAAGCGAGAACCAGCGATGAGAGAGGGCGCCGAGTGGTTTATCTTACCAGAGTTGTCAATACCCGCTCGGCGCCCCTCTCTCTCTCCTCTGGTGGCCCTCGTAGCCGGTCTCGGTGCCGGCTTGTAATGCTGAGCGCCGGAAGATGACGTCATTTCCATCGCTCAGCATTAGAAGCCGGCACCGAGACCGAGCAGGGAGACTCGCCGAGTCACCACAGGACTGCTGAAAGGTAAGTACAGGGGGGGAATGGATCCTACACATTACATCCAGTGAAGAATTAGATGCACCCACTATCAAAAGTTTGGGGTCCCTCAGCTGTTTTCATGGTAAACAAGGTCATTTCTGGCTGTAATATAATCGCAAAAGTGTTTTCTAACAATCAGCCTTTTAAACTTAAACTTGGATCAGCGAACATAACGTGCCATCGAAACACGAGTGATGGGAGCGATAAAGGGCCCCTGGAACAGAGGAGTGATGGGAGTGATAAAGGGCCATCGGAGCGCGGTCTTCAGCGGAATGAATAACTGTCGTATTTCTGGGGTCTTCCTCCCGGCTGCAGACGCCCCCCCTGAGTTTGGTTTATCCGGGGGCCATGAGTTTTCTCTATTTCTATTCATCCTTTCCATTCCTGGCTTTAATGTATTTAATAAAATGTTTTCACTCGGAGGATACGGCTGTCCCGTTGTAATCAGGAACGGCAGAGCCGAGGCATCAAAACATTGAGATGCGGCTCCTAACTTTTTGTGCCTCACTGGCTAACGATCGCCGGCCGTTGGAAACGCTGCATTAATGCAGCAATACACGTATATACACACACCACACACACACACACAAATATATATATACACACACACACACACACACAAATATATATATATATTGCGATGTTGGATCCATTTTTTGCTACTTTTGCGTTTATTTGAGGTCGTCGCTCTGAATGATTTCTGAAACCTCAGTAACCTCACAGCCGGTAAACTTACAGCTCAAAGTTCTATAACCAGATAAACGCTCCAGAAACACAAACGATCCGGATAAGCAGGAGCACGGAGCGAAGACGCTCGCCAGGACCCGGGTTTATGACTAATCCAGCGATAGCCGCGCATGGGGTGAAAGTCTAAGACGTGAACTCTCTGCCGCAGTCACATCCCGCACGGCTCCAAACATTAACCAAGACTAAGAAACGGGGTCCGTGATCCGTTAATTAAAGTTAATCTTCAGAAACCTGTGAAAGAGGCTCTATTCCATTAACACTTTCAACGCCACACAGAATGACAGCCCACCCAGTCAGCCCATTGTTCCTGATGTCGAGACGGAATAAGCCCCCGGTTTTGTCTGAAATGCAGGATAAAGTGAAGCCTATCGCGTGCATGAAACTAAATTCCCTCACTGTATTAGCCGTTACCACTTCAGCTGGGAGGCCGTTCCACTTATCCACCAGCCTCTCAAAGTAGATACCGATGCATGGAGCTCTACTTTTTGTTTGCTGGTGCTGAAAGGGTTACCCCCCTCGCCATTAGCATTCCTTTTAATGCAGACAATAGAGGAACGAATGCGAGTTACCTGGAAACGGGACGGTTACCAGCCCGAGGGCTTCTAATAACACACTTCACAGGTGTAACGGGGGCCACGAACAGGTTTTCCTAAATAAAAGCCCCCGCTGGGGGCATCCGACGGGCTCTGCATTCACCCCGGCACTCATACAAACGCAGTCAAAAAGAAACTTCTCCCTTCCAAACTTTACAATGAATATCATGCAGACGGCCGATCCGACCTCCTAATCAACCGAAGGAAAGTTAATCATCAGACCGACTCGACTGAGCGGAAAAAGGTTGTTTATCGCAAACGTTCCAGATTCACATTTTGCTAAGTTTTATCCCCCCAATATTCTGCGATTCAGTCACTTTTCACCCAAATACACCCGAGACACACGTCCAAACCCAAAACCGCCAGCTACTACAACGAGTCCTCCCCCGACCCCTTCGCTCCCTGTCCTTTTAACCCCATACTCACCTGTCTACTAGCAGCAGCAGAGGAGGGGCAGCCATGGAGGTGACAGGGGGGGGGCCAGCAGGCTGCCGGGGGCTTACAGTGACTGGGACAGCATAGTCAGGGTGATTCCGGACCCTCAGAAGCCGAGGTCTATGGCTTTGGATTCATGCTTAACAGGGTTACCAGGAAGCTGCAGCGTCAGAGTGAGAACAGGATGGTTGTGTTAGCAGGGAAGGGCACGGACGGCAGTAATCAGAGGGTTGGCCGACGGGCTATTCACAGAACTCACACCCACAGAAACCTCCCCGGCCGCATTCTACTCCCCGCGCATGTTCATCCGGGGCGAGGAACTTCCCCGGTCTCCTGCCGCTCCTGTCAGCTTTGGGGTTTTTTATCCATGGTGTCCATTTAACCAGGAGTCAGATTAAATGCTAGAGGAAGCTTTAACCATAAGATTTAACTATTTCACTCCCTCACCGGGCAGCAAAATTCCACCAGAAACCTAAAAACTACTTTGTAATATTTCTTAAAAGAATAAAAAAATATTTATAGTAAAAATAGATAAATTCAACTAATATTCCTAATGTTTATGCTAAATAAACATGCACAATAGGGTGGTTATTCCTCCCCAATACGCTTTCACTTCCATTTTTGGTCCGAGATGTCAGATTTTAAAGAACGGGGAGAAAGGTCACTGGAAATTAACGCAGAAACGTAGAATTTCACCCGATTTGACTACAATTATATAAAACAAATGTTAAATACCCCGCGTAACACATCCGGGAACGTCTCTCATTGCAGAAACACGCATGGTTACGTGTTCCAGCAGCAGCAGCTACCGTTGTACATGGCTGTGGAATATGTTGGCGCTATATAAATGAATAATAATCATACCATTTGTTGGCAGATCAGATCTGAACCATTAAGCCTATTTTTTTGCAGTAAGCGTCCGCAGGGCCAGACTCGGGCCAGACCTCACGCCGTAAATAAACCCGAATGCATACAAAGCCCGAGCGGTGGCGGCACCCGGGACAGGGAGATTTACCGATATATCGCCGGCAGATTCTGAATACAGATACGAGGGGAATCCAAGCTTATGGGGGATGGGCACATAGTACACGGTTTAATATACAGAGTTTTATTTCTATTTCTAGATTGCGTAATTAGTGTGGGGGGGGGTTATTAGCCGCAATCCTGCTGGGATTTAATACAGGAATCGCTAATTAAAAGTGTTGTTCCTTCACATGCTTCTCGGTGAGCTTAAAGAGACCGCAGAGCTTTCAAACAAACGCCCGGGGGAAGCGGACGGGTAAAACCCAACGTGTGCAAAAAAATAAAACATTTCCTTTTGAAACGCAGTCATGCGCGTGTTCTGTTTATTCAGCCAGCAGGGCTGCTGGAACCCCGACCACACCGGCGTTAGAGAGACTGCTCTGCAGCGTCAAACGCAGGCTTCAGGACTCGACAACTTCTGATAAGAACCCGTATCCTACATCTATAAGAAGTGTTTAGAACGGGAGCATATACCGTGCATGCGCAAAAAGGAGAGTGAAGAGAACGGGAGCATACCGTGCATGCGCAAAAAGGAGAGTGAAGAGAACGGGAGCGCTACTGGGCATGCGCAAGGAGGCAGCTGGGGGGTTAAAAAGAGCCAGCCGCTTGAATTCTTCCTCGGATCCCCACAGAACAGCCGTCTGTCTGCATGCAGTAACTCGCATTTAGATATTTAGCGGCTCTATTTATACCAACCATTCCGTCGTGTTTGGGAAATAATCTCAGAAGGCTTGAGTTTTATTTGTTGACATAACTGCCAGCTCACAGGGTTTGGCCCCGAGCGTCAGGGTTTGTACAGCAATCGCAGGGTTAATGGGCAGATCGTCCGGGTCAAACAGTCTCTTTCCATCGCTGCTTCAACACAGGTGACTTAATTCAGAGTATCTGATGCAATGCTTCTCATAAAGACTACAATTAAAACCAGGGCGCGCCAGGTCGCCATGGCGACGAGAAACCAGTTCCTGGCACCCAGGGTTTTACAAAACACGGGGGGTTAAAAGTTGCCAGGACTGCCAGCGTGATTTAGATTTTGGTGCAAATAAATACTAAATGAATGATTTTTATCGGCATGAAAAACCGGAGCGATGGGTAAACATCCAGGCTCGAGTCCTTATGGTGTGAAATACCCTTTGGCATGAAGGGGTTAAGTGCGGTAATTGCACAAAGCTGCGCAGCACTTCAGGTGCGTTTTAGGTCATATCGCCCCAATAAACACCCTTTAACTCTGGACTTATAGCCACCAGAATCTTGGTGATGGATTAGCTATAGAAGGGTTAATATGTGATACGCATTTTGGGTCGGCCCAGTTAGAAAGTCCCCATGTGAAGAGGTATTGGTATTTTACTTTACTGAGAAGATGGTAGATACGTGGAACAGCCTCCCAGCAGACGTGATCGAGGTTACTACAGTAAGGGAATTTATGTATTCATGGGACAGGCATTACTGTTTTCTGAATCTGAAATGAATGAAGCTCTGTGGTCAGCCCATCGCAGCGACAGAAGATAAACAGCCTCACAATAACACGGATAACAGTCGGATACACATTATATATATATACATTGTGTAATTACACAGCAACCGGACCGTGACTGCAGCCTCGTACGGCGCGCGGGTAATAAGTTACGTTTAGTGACAGCTAACGCTACGCAACAGGAACAGTGTGTTACATGCAAGAGATGAAAAACAGCCCCGGCCATCTGACGAAGAGACCCCTGAGGTCCTGAAAGCGCATGGGACTCTGTTTTCGTGGTCCAATAAAAGAAATCACCTTTGACTAAAGACCCCGTTATAAATAAACTGCTGCCACAGAGTCAATCGACCCTAAACAGACATCTGCGGGGGTCTACAGGGCGTTCTGCCGCCTTGGGTTATAGTCATGAACCACCAGTCGGTTCTAACGGGAAGACCCTTCTGCCGCGGACCCCCTTTCATGAGTCGCCGGTAGCCGAACGATATAAACCATTCACGCGGAATAATATTAAAGGAAAATACGTTAATAAACCCGGACGCTTTTAACAGCAGGATGACGTCTCATACCGGGGCATATTCACTAAACGGAGCGGAGAGTCGTGCTTCACACCCATCGCTTCATAATCACCCAGAGATCTCCGGGTAAAACCTGCAGAGTTTCCGGGTATGAAGCATCGCTTCTCCGGGTCAGCACCCGAATCCTCTGGGTCACGGGGGGCTGACACGCCCCTCTCTCCGCCCACCGGACCTTTAAATGGGGGCGTTGTTTCCCGCTGATGTCAGTGGGCAGTCCTGGCCGCGTCTCACAAGGGAAGCCCGGACACTTATCGTATGAACAGAGACTCGCCTTATAGCTACCGTATTATAAAACGGAACCACTTCCATTAACACGAGCGAGAAGCAAGGGATACACAGCATTCCGTTACCGTTCTACAGCAGATAGATATATACCGTATATAATATAATATATATACCGTATTAATATAATCATAATACCGTATATAATATAATATATATAGCGTATATAATATAATATATTACCGTTTAATATAATATATATATCGTATATAATATAATATAATACCGTATATATAATATACGTATATAATATATATACCGTATATATATAATATATATAACGCTATATAATATAATATATATACCGTATATAATATAATATATATACCGTATATAATATACATAACAGCTATATAAATAAAAGATAATAATAATAATATCAATCCCATGAAAGTCGCTCTGTGTAGGGTTACAGGCCCTGATTCTTCGGTGTATACACTGAGGTTCTCTCCCTTCCCATTTATAAAGACTTCTTATACAATAAGCAACTTAATAGGGGAGGGATAACAATGAACAGAAAGATGAGGGGACGGCTTCCTTTCTATATAGGTGTAGATGGATTTCTTTTTTCCTCATGTAATATATTCATACACACATATGTGAATTAACGTATAGATCTCTAGAATCTAGGGCTTGTGATAAAGGTAAAAGATCTTCTATAGGTTCTGCCCGGCACAATGTATAGCAGCCGCAGTAACCGAGCCATAAGTACAGCACGGCTTCCCCGGATCTCCCGGGGAACGTTCCTCTGGGGCAGGGAGCTGTCTTCGGCTACAACCTTATTTCCCTCCCACTCCTAACGTATTCACTATCACCTTAAACACGGATCCGCTGATCCACTGCCGCTCCGTAACACACACCGCCAGACACCACGGATCACCTCAAACATGGATCCGCTGATCCGCTGCCGCTCCGTAACACACACCGCCAGTCACCAGACACAACGGATCACCTTAAAC
>VKOC01036950.1:0-10169 GCA_009364415.1 Spea multiplicata | reverse complement strand
ATCCCATGCATGTTTAATACCCTCACTGTATTACCCTCTACCACCTCTGCTGGGAAGCTGTTCCACTTGTCTACCACCCTTTTAGCATAATCAGATCCTGGTATACCCATTCTAGATTGGAAACAGTGAATCTGCCCCCCCCATTGCAGTGCAGTCAGATATATATATATATTATCCCTCATATATTAAGAGGAGGAACCATCTGGACTCCAACCATAACCCAAGAGAGGTGCGGCGACCATCGCTTCTCTTTACCAACTGATCTTCTCAACGATCGATCCGCTTCTCCCTGTAACATCACTCGGCTTAGCGTTCCACTCAACGTTATACTCAACGGCTCCGAGATCTCAACTCTTCAAAGCCCCCCTTCCAAATCTTACACCCCCCCCGGCTCCCGGTAAAGCCAATACCGCTGAGCTAATTAACCCCTCAATCAATGATCAGAACCAATACCCAGAGTCTCCCTGAGATAATAACCCGGACTCGTTACAAAGTCTTCTTCGTTATATCATACAGTTTCTGTTAAAAAATAAATAAAAATGGGCAAACCTACTGGATCTAAATTCTGTTCCCAATTGAGTGCCATTTAGCGGACCCGTCCCTAGAAAGGTTGGTAAACGCAGAGCTGATCAGAAAGCCCTAAGAAATAAAAAAGGCGCGTTCTCCAGAAATATCCAGGAAGCTGGATCGGCTTTATGTTTATTAACCCTTAGCAGCCTAGGACCCCAAACCAGGAAATTCCTCATTTATTAATCATCTGCTTTTTAGTCCCCAGAATTACATTTTTTTTTCTGGATTCTGGAAATTGAGGCCACTGGAGAACCTTTGGGTCCCTTAATAAACGTGCGTTCCCGTGATAACCGCGTGTAGCTGTGCACGTGTCTCAGCCTTCAATATACATATTCCCCGGCGTGACGGCGTCTTCTGCTTCCAGATACCCCCCACCAGGGCATTAAAGCTGCTGTTCCACATTAATCAACCCCCCCCCTCTAGTATCTAGAATTTTCATTGAATTCTTAAAATGCTTCAAAACACAAAAAAACAGTCATGTGACAATTCAGCATTCCCGAACAAATTCTGAACGAAGCTACATTTTACAAAGCCCATCCCTGTATCTACTACTACAGGACGGCTGTCCATCAGTAAGCTCCCCAGTTGCCACTGAACTATCACTCTCATCATTCTAAAGCATGCTGCCACAACCTAGATGGGATCAGAGAGCCGTGAGAGTTGTAGTTCAACGATCTCCTAGAGGTTAAAGGTCTGGCTACCTCTAAGACCAGCTACGATTAGAGCCGGCAACAGCAATTCCTTCCAGGCAATTACCCCAAAGCCCAGGAACAAACAGGAGACTCTGCCCCTCCTCTATAAATAAACTTCCACCCCCTCCACCCACTGCAATTAGCCTGAGGGGTATTAACCCCTCGTCAGCCGGAGAACTCCTCCACTCCGCGAGCCGCCGGGCTAATTCTAACCAACTGTCAGCGAGCGTCGGGCCATCCGGGTCACGCCGGTCACCGGCTACAGTCACCTAATCAACCGGACCCGACGGCTAATGAAATGAAATATTAATTACTAATTACCGTCATTCAGTGCCTAATGCGGAACCCATTACCTGATCTGATTTTATTATTATTTTTATTATTAGTAGTAGTAGTATTGTTTTTATTATTATTATTAGAATTATTATTGTTATTATTATTATTATTATTAATATTATTATGATTAGTAGTAGTATTGTTATTAACGTTGTTATTATTATTATTATGCTTTATTTAGCAAGCGCTAACATATTCCGTAGCGCTGTACAATTTTCCTCTGTGTGTTCCTGGTACTAACCCAGCTGCACTAGCCGTCGCCATCTCTCTTGGACGGCGCTTCCTTGCATCCACTACCTTTCAAAATCCGTAAGGGGCTACCAATATATCCCTCTGCGTAGTTCTGAAAGTCCTGGCCAGTTTTCCCGTCGGCTTGGTTACAATGTCGGCGATAGGAATGATTTTTCATCATTTACTTGGAAGCATTTACTAGAATATTCTAATTTAACCCCATACACGTTTAATGACCCCCGACTGGGTATGATGTCATAGATCCTGCTATGAGGTATGTTGTCTTTACATGACGGGGGTCCTAAGCATTTCTGGCGCTGCAATAAAAACTCTCCGGGAGGCGTGCTGCACAAGGGGTTAAATTCCATCTGAATCGACTTCCATGCGCATTTAGCTACTCGCTCCCTATTAACCCTCGCACAATTGTAGTGACAGGCGGACAGCTGGTGTTTATCCCGGCACATCTGTATTGTAGATAGTGGAAATTGAGGGCAAATGTACAGAACGTATCCCTGTTTGTGTCACCGCTTTATAATCACAACAGACAACCCAGCACAGCAGGGCCGGGGTATTAATCAGAGGGACTTTCTTAAGAGAAAGCAACAAAGAAACATAGAACCTGCCGGAAGATGTATTGTCACTGTATTACCCTCTACCGCCCCTGCTGGGAGGCTGTTCCTGTGAACTACCACCCTCTCTGTTCCAATGAATCAGTTACAGAAGCCAGCGCCCCCTTTCCATGTTTCGCGTTTCCAATCAGAAGAAAATGTTAAGTAATGAAAACCGATAGCTAAGGAAGGAAGATATTTCTCATCAAAAGAAAAATATGAATAACCAATCCAGCATTCCCTTCGTTCTGCAGAATTTACAGAAAGTAAAGCATAAAAAAAACTAAACAAAAAATATGAAAAAAGAGGAAATTACCCTGTATTGGCAAATTTACATTTTTCACATTTTCTCTACGTGTTCCCATCTTTACATAAAAAGATAGAATGACGTTCTGAGAAATCCTGGAACTAACACACATAGTAACATGCAAACTCACCCTAACACCATTCACTCACACACGTATTAACATACAAACTCACCCTAACACCATTCACTCACACACGCACACACATGTATTAACATGCAAACTCACCCTAACACCATTCACTCACACACGTATTAACATACAAACTCACCCTAACACCATTCACTCACACACGCACACACATGTATTAACATGCAAACTCACCCTAACACTATTCACTCACACACGATAACATGCAAACTCACCCTAACACCATTCACTCACACACACACATAATATGCAACTCACCCTAATACCATTCACTCACACACACACCGTCATATTAACATGCAAACTCACCCTAGCACCATTCACTCACACATATTAACATGCAAACTCACCAACAGTTCACCACCAATAATAATACATATTAACATGCAACCCATCCTAATACTATCTTACTCATTATCAATATTAATACATGCAACCAATTTAACACCATTCACTCACACACATAATAACATGCAAACTACCCTAACACCATTCATCACATTACACAATATTACTAACATGCAACTCACCCTAACACTATTCACTCACACACATAATAATAACATGCAACTCATCCTAACACTATTCACTACACACACATAATAACATGCAAACTCATCCTAACACCATTCACTCGCCACACACATAATAACATGCAACCACTTAACATTCATTCACTCACACACACATAATAACATGCAAACTCACTCTCTAATGCCATTCACTAACACACACACTAGAAATGTAAAGATTATCATTGTTACTGTGACTCGTCCTGTGTTACAATGTATCACAGTGCAATTCGTCTTCATTTCTGTCCCATGCAGTAGAAGACACTTCGCTAAACACTATCCGGTGCCAACGCACAGAAGAGCTCCAGTTCCTTAATTAAATGAGTGCGGTATTTATTTACACAATGAAGTCACTCCTCTGGGCAGCGGGACAATCCTCCTTCTCCTTATCTCCTGAGCTGCAAAGGACTATGGGAATTCTGAGCCAATATTTCTTTTTGTTGGAGATCTTTGTTGAATCCCTAAATTCCACTCCGGGGGTCATCTCAATGCCTGGCATGGGGTTTCTGTGTCAGCTGCCACGCTACTACCATGGGGCGATATAATACGCTATACATCACCCCGCTGGGTGCCTTAGTGCCCCCCCCCGGTCTTCGTTTTAACTGCCCCTCTATATTCTGCCATGCGGTTTGTCATAGAAAGTGTATTGTATCGGATAATAAAGTTGCCATTTTTAGCTGATGGAGTGCGAGTTCAGGAAATACAAATATTGTATCCGTAACGATCATCGAGCGGGGATCGCAGCGTCCGATAGTTACCATAGTTACCATAGTTACGTTCCCCTATCTACCGAAACGTCGATCGACAGATGGGGATGAGCTCACGGGGATTAATGCCTTACCGCTGATGGGTCCGAGGCGCCAGATGTATAAATATGATACTGCCGGGCAACAGACTTCCGTCTTCAACAGAAAAAAAAAGTTTGAGATGCCCCACCGCCAAGGCAAAGGGCGTGCATGGAATCTGACCGTTACCAGATAAATACACGTTAAAGGGGTTAAAAGACAGACGCTTATTGTGTCGCTTCATATCAGAAATGTGCAATGTTGCCAGAATCATCGCATTTTAAGTTAAAAACATTCTATTTCGGTGAATTAGCGTTGAGATTCATTTTGTCTGTCGTGCGTCTGAAGGCCTCCTCTCCTTTCCCCGGAGGAAGAAATATTTTATTGCAATGAATGTTTGATGTGAAACACATACTGGGGTTTCATTTTAATTTGTAAAATTGCACTAAAATATTGGGTTTTTTAAGCAAAATCGGAGTCGCTTTGTCGTTCAATTACAATTTATATTTGATATGTTCTCTTAAGGGTTTCGAATAATTCTGTTGTTTTTCAAACAGAAACCCAGCGTTAGCTTGTTGTCTCAGACCGCCAGCTCCGTTGGAGGCACATTGAGGGCAGTTCTTCTGATTTTGGGGGTTTTTGAGCACTGGCGGGGATGGCACTTATATCTTGATAGGCCTTCAAAGCCTCATACGTCACTTCTGTAGACCCCAGAATCTTGGACCCATGGAGGTAACTGGTTGCCCAACTCTTAACCAACGTCTGGATGAAGGTTAAAGAATGGGCAGACTGGCAGGCGATGGGACGGAGCAGAAGAGCTATTACCAAGTTTCGATTTCCATCGCTGGAACATCCTGTTGGTTTGTGATGTCACTATTGGGTCATCCTTTGTTAATTTACTCTAAAGGCTTGATTTATTTTGTATTCCGAGATATCCTTTCCTCTTCTTCGGCCTTGTTCCCTAATCTAGTTGGGGTAGTAGCAGAAGTGTTAATTGCCCCTTCAGAAAGCTCAAGGGTCAAGGAGGCAACGAAATGCAGGTGATGGAATAGAATTCAGAAGAGGGAAGGTGAGACTCACAGGAGAAGCTAGTATGGGAATGATGTTTCTATTAAGGATGAACATGTGATGGGCTCATGGCCCCCAGGGGTAGGAAATCAGGGCTGATCCTCAACCAAACAGCCAAGAAGCCGTCTGTCTGTCCCAACACGGACACCATGACTTTTTTATGCATTTGGAAAGTCAATGTAGCCATCGATCTCTCGTGCAGATGTCCTACTCAGTGACTTGAGCTTCCGTTGGACTCCAGTCAGATATCTGATCGGCTTCTTTACGCATTGGAGAGACTTCTGCCTGACAGCCCTGGGATTAGCGACTCAGAGGCGACACTTGGGTCGCCATCATTTGCTGAGTTATAATGTATCCGTTTGAACATTCTAGGACTTGTGTTCCATAAAAGTGCTGGACTGAATCACGTCTTGGAGAAACATGCTTTGCTAAACGAATTCACAACTAAGATATCCCGCAATCACATAACCGACATCGGACTTGTTATCGCAACATGCGCAGGCCGTCACGCACCATGTCACCCCTCCCCATCACGTTGTATTCATTTACTCCACAAACGACGTTTGGAAACACGGCCGCCGCTCGCAAGCCTGCCTTTCAAATCATTGCTGTCTATATTTCATGTAAAAGGCCTGCCTCGATTTCATTATTCGATGGTAAAAAATATACATTTTCGTCGTATTTTTATAAATATATGGGAAAGCTACGCGCTTTACTTCTCCTCTGTATACTGGGGAGTGGACACATTCGTTTTTAGTTACAATGTTGCCCCTAATTCTTTAGAAATTGAATGAATAATGCGACGTTCTGTGGGTGTTATATATGAAGAATGGTTCTTGTGCAAACTGGGAAGAGGTCGCTATGGCGATTACACCCGTTTTACCACCGTGCTCAAGATCTAATATTTGGTATTTAAATAAAAGAGGAGTATTATCCCTTTCCGATACTGATATATTGACTCAAATCCCATTTTTTTCTTTGTTCTGTGTTTCCCACGCTCTGAAATTAAGTTGTGGATTTTCTGAGACTTTTTTCTTTTTTAACTCAGTGTGTGCCAGATGGTACAAGTCAAACATTCCAACAGCGTTGAATGGGTTGCTGAATGTGTGTGTATGCGTGTGTGTATATGAATGTGTGTGTATGAATGTGTGTGTATGCGTGTGGGCATGCGTGTGTGTATGAATGTGTGTGTGTGTATGAATGTGTGTGTGTATGAATGTGTGTGTATGAATGTGTGTATGCGTGTGTGTATGGGCATGCGTGTGTGTGTGTATGAATGTGTGTGTGTGTATGTGTGTGTGTATGAATGTGTGTGTGCATGAATGTGTATGTATAAATGTGTGTGTGAATCCGATCCTATGAAAAAAATCACAAGGAAAACTGTGCAAATAAATGTCAAATATTCCACTTCTAAGACGAGACCAACCACCGATTAAGGTTTGAGTCTTTACAGCAGGAGTAACAGGCGACCAGACGGGGACGGATGTTTAGGTAACATGTTTAGCCTTCCTGCATATAAACAGAATATAGGTTTGGGCAGGAAAAGGGGTTAAATGTTTATGTAATAGCAGCAAACACCTCTTCTTGGCTGTGTCTCATGTGATGTAAGGAAGGACTCGCTGTATGAACTCTCTGGATGACCTGGGACAGGGTCTTCTTGACCACAGGGAATGGGCTTGTACTGGACGGTGTTATCTGTCTGGGAAGCTGAAATGCATTTTTTTTTACGTTCCGACGAGATGGAACCGGTCCCTCGGGGCCAGTTTTGGAAAAAGTAAGAGCTTTTAGATCCAACCTGTCAACCTTGGGTGTGAAGGAAAATGTTCCTCTACGTGACGGGCTGCACTCCTCATCGTCTCTCCTGGGTGATCCTATGAGTCAGCTCTTCTCACTTCTGGACTCTTTGCCTCCTGTCAGATGAATAAAGTATTTTAAGTATTTTAGGAGTTTTTAGTGTTCTGTGACACTTAGAAACCAAGTAGAATTTGAAGGGTTCACTTCTCCATTCGTGTTTCCTGCGTATCTTCTCTCCTGGCTTCGGCGCGACCCCCCTACGTAGAAACCCTCCGAGGTTATGGATATTTATATAGACTGATTCTGGTGCTAAGTGGAAAAGTGAAGCAGTCACCATAGCAACAAATGGAATGTCCTACTGGTTGTTCATGCTTTACCCAAACTGCTGTTTGCCCCCTCCACATCTCTGCAAACAATTTTCTAACAGATGTTTATGGCTTAAATAGGTCTTTCCTACACATATAAGGTAGATCCAAATGCCCACTATAGTTGTACACATGGAGCACATGCGCAGACACATACCTGAGACGCAGCCAAACCAAACACTCCCCGGGCATGTGGAGTCACTGTTGACAAGAGACATCTGCTAGCTCGATGGGAAGCGACCCGCGACCTTAGACACATAATCCCTTCACCGCAGTCACGAGCGGAGCTTCTGTCCCCGATTCCCAGCATGCGCGCGTTCACTCATCAGCAGAGCGGCTAATTATATCGTATCATGTTGGGATGGAGGTCTACACGTGTGATTCCGACTTAATTTAACTCATACGGAAAAGCGGAGGTTGGAAGTCGATAATTGATGAAACCCACCTCGGTTCCCAAGGTTCTAAGTCAAGAATTTTCAAATAGAACTTTCGAAAATCACGTATCGTTTAAGACATTACTTCATGTTGGTCTTCTGGATTCTTTTGTCTACTGGGGTGACCACAAGCATTGGGGTGGCTTTACCTAGAGATACAAATGGCTCTTCCCAGGACTGGAAACTGATCTACTGGATCTATCATCTGATTGGTGTCCACGAAAGACTTGTAACGACATCATTGGAGAACCACACTCCAAGATGTCCAACGAATAAACTTGGCCCGCAGGTGACATCTCAAAGGACTTCACCCATCGCTTTCCCAGTACTAGAGCCCCTCTGCTCCAGTCTACCCAGTTGAGTGGTCTGGTCATCAAACTAAAGTGACTGTGACCAGACGATCAACAGGTCCACGGGGCCAGGCGGACGTTCCACATCTTCACGCTCTTCAGGTTTTGAAGTTCTCCAAGCTGGAAGAACCCCCCGAAAACACCAAAGATGACGGAATCTTGTTTATATAGGTCATAAAATGCACACGTTAAATACAACAGCTTGCGTTCCAAGATACGTGATAGATTTACATTCAACAGCGCAACTGGTGCGACTGAAATATATTACCGGCAGATGTTGGGTTGAAGTCAATATTTTATTTTTTTTTTAGCAATAGCCAGCAATAACGGTGATAAATAAAAAAAAAAACGACGGCTTTAATCTGATTTTCTCACACTGGGAACTTCTGTCTGTCGACATAAATATTTAATCCCGTGCTATCAAATATTAATTGACTAATTAGGTGTTGTGTAGCTGAAGTGATATCTTTTTTTTTTCTTCTTCCGTGGCTCGTTGTAACGATCCTGCTGCGACCGCATGTAATACATAAAAATTCAGAAGCGGGTTATAAATACATCACTTATAGCCCAGAATCGTTTTGGATGCAAAGTATCCGAGTGGATTGCGCCGGTATAAACGTGTCAAGGAAATATATACTAATTGCAGATAAGTCGTTTACGGAATGTGGAATTACACGTCTGGAAATTAACCGTTTGCTCTCCGGTGACTCCTCGGTTTTTGGAGCCACGGTTCTAGATAAAGACTCAATCTTTTTATTTTTTTTTTTAATTTTTTTTTTTTGGTGTTGAAATTCTAGACATTTTTTGACCAAAAAAAAATAAAGAAAGAAATTAAAAAAAATTCTTAAAAAAATAAATAAATTCAGAATAGGCTTTTTATGCTCTGATAATTCCTGCTCTTCCGTTTGTCTGCCGCTCGACACATTGTTACCCTCCGCGATGTCTGGAATTATTAACCAAACTTTAATAAAAGCAGAATGAAAGTTAAAGATTGACTATTAAGGCAAAAAAAATACTTTTTTTTCCGTCTAAATATATTTTAGATTCTATGTTTTTTTTTTCTCTTGTCCCAAGAGCTTACAGTCAAAAAGCATTATTGAAAATATTTTAGGTTTGTTGTAAGCATATGGGGGTATATGATATGATCACTAAAAGCAACAGCTGTATATAACAAAGTGACGTTAGGGTCAAATGTGTAGAAAACAGAATTAACGGATTAACATAGAATAAGCTGGCAGATCGGCCCCATTCGGCCCCCATCTATGCTCACAGACTGGTTTGCGGTGGCAGTGAAATAGTGAAGCCGTGTTGCTGGCACGGTCGGCCGGCTCGGTGTAACGTGTTAATGTTCTTTATGGTACAGTAGAGACGGTCGCATTGTACTCCCCCCAGGGACCCCGTATCGAGCGATGTCATTTATAACCTAACCACGTGGGGACTGGGACATCATTTCAGGCTGATTACCCAGCACACCGTGCCCTCCGAGCTCTACTCTCGTCTCTGGATGGCTAGGGGTGATGGGAATAGCAGTGCAGCAGCAGCTGGAAGTTTGCCGTTGAGCTCCCTCCTGCCGGAGTTGGAGTCCGCGCCTCGCTGGTGTCTTGCGGCGTAATTACCCAGCAGCTGGTTTATTAATTGTAATTCTGGCCGATTAATTTAATCGTAAAAGTATCTCTGCTGGGCTGTTATTTTATACGCCGAGGGATCGTGGAATCGGTTTCAATTACCCCATACGACTCCTTGTAAGCTCACATGCGCGGCCCTGAAAAGCCCCCCATTCCCACCAGGAACTATGTATAAATCTACCATAAGGGCCGGGCTCTCATGTATTAATGTATATTTGTGACGTGTGTGTTACCCACCCCATCTAAATTGTACATAAATAAATGGTTATAATAATAATAATAAT
>VKOC01036945.1:0-14105 GCA_009364415.1 Spea multiplicata | reverse complement strand
CCCTGTGGCCTTGCACAATATACGGGCTGAGTCCCTGTGGCCTTGCACAATATACAGGCTGAGCCTCTGTTCTCATCACCTACCTTATACAGACATAAGGTCTCAGGATACTGTTACATCCCAGGATGCCTTTATGGCCTGGTTAGGGGCAAAGTCTTCTAACTCAGTGGAATCCTTTTTCTCTAAAATGTCTGCCAATTTGCCCCAAGGGCAGCCTCCTGCTTCCTCCAGACCAGAGGCAATACCATCGGAGTCAGAATCCGAGAACTTTGAAGGAGAGGCGTCCGGCTCCAAACGGCCTTGGACGGGCAGTAGTGTTTCAGTCGGCAAGGGTAAGGTACCTGCCACACGCCCAAAACCCTCTGACACTCCTTTGCATGACCCATTATCTATTGTGGACGTATGGCACGCGGATTCATCTAGTGTATCAGAGGCTTCAGCAAATCTGGTCTTGCCCAGAGATTTTGACTCGCGCTTCGTCCGTGAGTATTTGGTGGATGAGCCCCACCTAGATGATCCCAGGTTGGCGGAATTGGGCCCTAAAGACTAGGTGCAGCCACTTACTGTTTGGAGACACATTTGTCAAGGAATTAAACCGCCACGTATCCGTGATGACATCATGGAATAAGGCCAAACTGTCAATGAGGAAGGTCTTTCAGACTGACCTTCGTTTTTCTGGGAGGGCTGGTCAACCGCCGGGCCGCCAGCCGTTCATCCCAAGGCTCCTGGTACTTCCCTCAGAACAGAGGTCCTACAGGACTCCGTTCCAACAGAGGGCCTTCAACCCACGCGGAGACGGTAGAGGCGCTTCTGGTTTTCCCAGGGGACGCTCCGTTTTCGGTAAGTCCGAATGCTTCTTGTCCTTCGTTCCCTTCCTCGGGGTTGCGGGCCATATATCATCTTTTTCCACGACTGGGTGTGGATTTCGTCGGACCCTTGGATCCCCCTAACGGTACAGGTTTTCAAGATAGTTTTTCAGCTCTTCCCCCCTTTCAAGTACGCTGACCGCCCACATCTCAGAGGGCATTACCGATCAGGCCTTAATGGTAGCAGAACTCTGCACCTTCCGCGACAAGGGGGCTATCCAGCGGGCAAAAGGATCAATCGGTTTCCTCAGCTCCTTTTTCCTAGTACGCTAATGCACCGGGGACTTCCGCCCAGTGATCAATCTACGGGCTCTCAATGCTTTGTTTCTCGCCTTCAAAATGGAAGGGATCCGTCTCTTCTGAGACCTTAGGTTGGAAGGCGATTGCTTTACATGGTTAGACCTCTCGGACGCTTTCTCTCCGTCCCAATTCACCCAGATTCCGGGCGATTTCTTCAGTTTCGCTGGGGCAGGCAGGTATGGCAGTTAAAGGCCCTTCCCTTCAGCCTAAGTTCAGCCCCTTGGTGCCATACAATGCTCCTGAAGCCGGTCATGGCTCTCTTCAGGTCCAGGGGTATCAGGTGTATAGTCTATCTAGACGACATTCTACTCTTCTCTAGCTGCCGGGAGACCCTGCTCGCCCAGACCGATTTCGTAGTGCAGACCCTTCACCAACTCGGGTTTCTAGTCCATTCTCTCAAATCCGAACTAGTCCCAAGCCGCTTTCTCTTCTTAGGCTTCTTAGACAGCATGTCGGCGGTTCGATATATCAACCGCTTAGGGGGTTCTCGGTCCAAGTACCTCAGAGGTAACAAAGGACGTTTTCGACTTTTGCCTTGCGTGCAACATACTCTGCCGGCAGGATACCTCCCGGGCGCCGAGGTTCTCTTGGCGGACAGTTTCTCCAGACACTGGCGGGATGCGAGCGACTGGAGACTTCTCGGTCGGGTCTTGCACCTGGACCTATTTGCATCCAGGACGAATCCCCAGACGGTCATTTCGAGGGTCATCCATCACCTGTGTTGGGATGGCCTTTGGCCCCCCCGTGGCATGCTCAGCCGTGGTTTCCAGCCCTGCTGCAGTTATCTGCCCAGGATCCTCTGGAGATCCCATCTCTGTACTATCCCCTGACGGGCCCGGAGGTCCAGGTTCATGCGCTCATCCTGGAAAGACATCTCCTCCTGGTCGTATGGACGATTTCAGGGGACCCGAACGGTCTCAGGCCTATTGGAGGCGGCTCAGTCCTTGCTCCGCAAATCTTGGGCTCCAGGTACCAGTATGTCATAACTGACGGCTTGGCGAGGCTGGGCTCCTTGGAGTTTGGGACGGCACATGGATCCCCTTGGCTCCCTTAGTCTGCCACCTTTTGCGTGGTATTCGTTTATCCCGTCCTTCGACGCCGCGCTACGGTTCTCTGTGGGAAGTAGCTGTCGTGTTAGTTTTCCGTTCGGGATGGCCAGACAACAATTCACTCTCCCTCCAACAGTTGTCGGCGAAACTTACCCTTCTGTTGTGTCTCTTATGCTTTCGTAGGGTTTCAGATGTTAGCACTTTGGATGCTCATGCTGTCTCTATTCTCCCCTGAGTTGTTCTCGTCTGTATCCAATCCTTTTTTTCTGGACGACCCAAAAATGTGTCGCCGGGTGTGTCAGGACTTATCTGTCACGCACGACGTCGATACGTCCGGTCTTGACATCTCAACTCCTCCTCTCCTTTGTGAAACCTTTCAAGGCTGTTTTTCTTCTCCTACAAGAGCATCGGTGCTCTTTCCGTCAGGGGGGCTGCGGCCTCCTGTGCCCTTCGGGCTGGTGGAGCTTTAGTGGCTATTCTGCGAGCGGCGGATTGGTCCCGTGCCTCCACCTTTCGGGCATATTTCCGCCTGGTTTCTTCAGGGGCAATGGCGTTGGTTTCCGGCGTTAAAAATGCAAAATACGAAGCCTCCTGTCTTGCCTTAAAATTTGAAATTATTCTAGCCTTGGTGCCCGAATAATTATAATTTTAATAAAGACAGGAGGCGAGTATTTTCCCTCCCTACCCTCCCGATGGTTAGGTGTACACTCTGGGTAAGTAAGCCTGGTTTGAATTCGTTTTGTGTTTTCTTGGGGTTTTGTCTGCTCCGTTGCATTTGATGATTTGTGATGACGGTCAGTGATGCTCGTTCTACTGTGTTTTACCATGTTTGTGAAGAATTTGGTTCTGTTATGTCTCTCTCTCTTTGTTTCAGCTTGATACCATCTCCGTGTCATAGCGGTTCTGTTTCCCAGTTGGAGTGCATTGTCGCCTTGCTCTTGACTTTGGTTCCAGTTCGAGCCCCTGTTCTGAGTGTTGGGTTCGGTTTTACGTTGCTAGATGGTTTGCTGCGTTCTTCAGTTCCGGTTCACAGCGGACGAAAGAGGAAGAGGAAGATAGTTAAGGAGTTTATATACCACCTATGTACTGTTTCTATTGGTTGTTTTCACTTGTGTTATTAACTCTTTCTTTGCTGCTGTTGGTGAGAGTAAAGGAAGATATGCAAAATACTCGCCTCCTGTCTTTATTAAAATTATAATTATTCGGGAACCAAGGCTAGAATAATTTCAAATTTCTTACCGTAAATTTTCTTTTTCCTAGTATAGTGGCAGTACGTATGGGTTGTTCTTTCCCCTTAGGACAAGCTTCTGAAAGACCAATCAAAAAGTAAACTCCTCCCCTCTTACCCATAAATGCCGGCAAACAGGAAGAGTCCTCAGTAATAACAAGAAATACTAATCATTCTAACGTATAAGGGAGGGAACTACGTACTGCCACTATACTAGGAAAAAAAATTTGCGGTAAGAAATTATTGTTTTTTCCTGCGTATAGTGGCAGTACGTATAGGATATAACAAGATCCGTTACATGGGTGGGATAGAGGCATTGACCGCTTGAAAAACATGAAGGCCAAAGGCAGCTTGTGTAGAAAGGTCTAGCCTATAATGACTAACATAAGTATTCCATGAAGACCAGGTTGCCGCTTTGCAAATTTCTTCTGGGAAAGCCAAGGCCTTAGCTGCCCAGGAATCGGACATAGCTCTAGTAGAGTGCACCTCAATATGAGATGATACATACACTTTACCGGATACAGATTGTGTTATACACTGTAAAAAATACATAGATCATATACATTACTCCACAATGATCATTTGGGTGTCGCTGAGCATTGGGATACGCGATTTACTATGATACACAATAAATTGATGCTGTTGGAAATGCTTGTGTTGCTCATGTCTGACACACATTGCAAAATGTTTTGGCCCTTTACAACAGGGATCCTCAAACTCGGCCCTCCAGCTGCTGCAGGACTACATCTCCCATAATGCTCCTTCAGCCTAAGGGCTGGCTGAGGAGTATGGGAGATGTAGTCCTGCAGCAGCTGGAGGGCCGAGTTTGAGGATCCCTGCTTTACAAGCTCAGAGTACGTAAAGCGACAAACAACGTTATCCACTTTACAGGATACATAGGCTCAACAAATAGTATCATCAAGCCATCTAGCCAGAGTAGATGTGGACACCTCCTGGCCCGCAGATTTCCCATGAAACTGAAGAAACAGGTGGTCTGGCGCACGAACTGTTGCAGTACGTTGTAAATAGACATGAAGAGCTCTTTCAACATTAAAAGAGTGCCACATGATCTCTTCTGGAGAAGAAGGATTAGGAAAAAAGGTGGGAAACACTAAAGACTGGTTAATGTTAGTGCGCGACAAGACTTCCGGGAGGAAAAAAACGGTCGGAGATGCAGAACGACTTCAGCCTGATGAAAGACAAAGAACTCACTGGATGACTAGAGAGCCAGAATAATAGCCTTGCAAAAAACGCCTTATAAAAAGGGATCCGAGGCCAAGACCAAAGCAAGAAGTGACCGGGGGCGGACACTTGTCCCTTCAGGGTATCCACCTGAAGACCTGCATTAAACCCCTCTCGAGAAACTGCACGATGACTGGAATGGAAGGAGGATAGCTATGGAACTCTTGATCCTGGCACCATTCTTTACGAATTTAACCACCGACCGGCCATAGCACCGTGAATACCTTCTCCTGTAGAATCAGCCTTGCAGCATCCATACCGTTACGCGAAACATCTGGATGGTGTGTATATGGACATTGCGGTTTCCCAGTAGATCTGGAGATACTGGAAGTTCCCAAGAACAAATCGTCATCTGGAGCAGGTCCGAGAACCAGCCCCAGAATGGCCAGAAAGGAAGGATTGCAAGCACCCTGGCTTTGTCCTTCTTGATCTTCTGGATACGCGGGATCAGAGCTACCGCGGAAACATATAGGCTAGGTTGATTTGCCATATCGCTGTTAGCCCGTCTAGAAAATGAGAATAGTCTATTTGTAGAGAAACGCAAAAAGAGGGGTTTCCTGTTTTGTCTTGTAGCCATAAGATCTACTTCTGTACGCCCAAACTTGACGGACAACCTGTCGAAAAGTAACCGGGCTCAGAGACCACTCTGTCTGAGCATATCTTCCCCTGCTCAGGTCGTCTGCCAGTGTATTGAAGGCCCCCTGATAAGACATGCCGATAGATCTCTCAGATGATTATGGGCCCATATCAAAAAATAAATAAATAATCTCCGAACAGAGACATTGAAGCCTTCAAGCCCTGGTGCCTCCTTGTCTGTTGAGGTAAGCTACTACAGTCGCATTGTCTGACTGAAGTTTACGTGGGGGAACGTAATCCACAATTTGAACACCTTAAGGGCTAGAAAAACTGCATTCAGTTCCCTTTAGTTGTATGACTGGCTAGGCTCTTCTGGAGACAATCTTCCTTGGGCTCTGTGGAACCAAAGGTGAGCACCCCCACCTGACTTTGGCACGTCTGTTGCGACAATGGATCAGTCTGCTGGTTGAAACAAAGCCATCAATTGAGCTGTAGGAGAACCACTCTTGATCTTAGAATTTAACTCCTCTTGAGACCTGGCCAGCTGGAAAGGAACTGCCAATGAAGTGGCCTCATTCTTGACCGGGCCCATCTTACTGCTGGGATATTAGAGGTTAAAAACCCCAGGAGACTCATTGCTTTCCTGATTATACAAATCGGATATCGTTGCAGATGATTTGATCCGCGTGATCTTCTGAGAGGAAAGGTGCAAAAAGAGGGATACAGAGTCCACAATGCAACCTAGGAAATTGATTCTCCTGGATGGAGTAAGATTAGATATTACTAAGTTTATGATCCATCCAGGCTATTGAAGTCTTCAGTTGGTGATTTAGTTGACTTGGACAGGATGCCTTGAGAAGCCAGTCGTTGACATACGGGATGACGGCTAAACTGTCTCAACTGCGCCACTAGGGGACAGAGAAGCTCTGTGAAGACTAGAGGAGCGGTAGTCAAACCGAAAAGAATAGATTTGAGATGAAAATGCTTCAGGCCATTCTTTGTTCTTATAGCAAATCTCAGGCACTTCCTGGAACTTACTACCATAGGGACGTGTAGATACGCATCTTTAGGTATATAGTGACCATGAAATCTCCTTCTCGGAAGATGATGGAAACCGATATAATGGCTTCCATTCTGAAATGTTGATAAGCGATACAACGATGACAGATGGTCTTTAAATCGGAAAAAATAAATACATAAAAATTAGAGAATACACTCCTCTCCAGTGACGTTCCGAGGGCACTTGTTCCTTCACTAACAACTAAAACACTGCTGCCGACAAAACTTGTTCTCACTTTTTGTAAGAGGAACACAGGAAGTGGTCGCGAGGAAGAGCGAAAAACTCTGATCTTGTAGACTACAAAAACTATTTGTCTATACCACTCCGTTATTCATGTGTTTTCTGTAGACTAAAACCATGCTTTCTGAGAGTGTAGCAGGCGACCCCTGCTCTCTTGCCTTCCAAAGGCCTTCCTTGTTCAAACAGCAGGTCGCATAAGTCTGCATCCCTTTCCATATATCAACAGGGCTTGATAACAGCTACTCCCGCTGAAGCCGCTTTACTCTGAAACGCAGCTGCCTGAAACATTCTCCTAACAGCTGTTTCGGCTCTCTCATCCATAGCGTCTCGGAGTCCCGCTATCTCACCTACAGGAAGTGCGGTTTTACTTGCACCTTCTACCTTTGGAAGCTTTTGCCATTAAATATCTTCTTAAAACATGAATTGCTTAAAAATAAAAGCTTGATTGCCGGGATATACCACTCCCTCTGCATCAATTCCACTAATTCGGGAGGAATAGGGGAGACCCTACTTAGTTGCTCTCGGTTGCAACTGAAGAACGCAGTTAACTTATTTAATAAACTTGTCATAAGATGAGCGAGAGCATTCCCCCGAAGAACGGTCAGACGATGCCGTCTTTAATGCCTTTTGCAGGTGACTCAGGTGCAGGAGATTTAGCCGCATCTTTAAATGCTGAAAGGGTCTGGGATAAATTATCTTGGAACCAGCATAAGAATGAATGCATGTCTTTTTGCTTTTCTTTTGCCAAGATGTCCGCAGCACACTATTGGGAAGTCTATTTTACTGTAGCCGTCCAGGAGCGGCATATTACATTATGCACAGGCTAGATATCTAGCTTTAGAAGCAGCTATTAGCAGGAGGAGCAGGTTTGTCCGTTTCTGGAGACAAAGGGTTAAATTTAGCTAAAAGCCAATTAAAACCAATGCAAAACAACCGTGTGGACTCTAGTGGTCAGTAAGGTTTCCACAGCTTAAAATAGGCTCATAAAGATTAACCGCCCCGCGCATGCTCAGATCGCGCTTCAGGATCACAAAGGAACGAATAGCCACCCGGGCGTTCGTTCCGCACAGCTGCACAGGCTCCTCCTCTGGAACCAAAAAAGGATAGAGTGAACGCTGCCTCTGTAAGCCTGTTACGAGGCGCGCAGAACGGAACTTCCACCCAGGAAGTTTTAAACCGCAATCAAACACTTTTAAAATCCAATGCAAGACAACCGTGTGGGGGCTTGGTGACAAGGGAACCTGACCTGACGCACACTCTTGTGGTCAGTCAGATTTGCACAGCTTAAATAGGCTGCCAAATCCTACAACACCTGGTATTTCCAGGCGGTCTCCCATCCAGGTACTAATCAGGCCCACCCTGTTTAGCTTCTGAGATCAGAGGAGATCGGCGCTTTCAGGGTGGTATGGCTGTAGGTAATCAGAATTGGCGCCATAAAAACGATCCGACCCGCGCATGCTCAGATTGCGCTACAGGATCACAGTGGAACGAATAGCCACCCGGGCGTGCGTTCCACACAGCTGCACAGGCTCCTTCTCTGGAACCAAAAAGGATAGAGTGAACACTGCCTCTGTAAGCCAGTTATGAGGCACGCAGCACGGAACTTCCACCCGGGAAGTTTAAACCGCAGCCAAACACTCACCCCCCAGGCAACAACCCGTGTGCCGCGCCATCAGTAGAATCCACGAAGCTGTTCACCCTACGAGGGACAAGAAAGAACTGAGGAATCTTCCAGTTTGCCGGCATTTATGGGTAAGAGGGGAGGAGTTTACTTTTTGATTTGTCTTTCAGAAGCTTGTCCTAAGGGGAAAGAACAACCCATACGTACTGCCACTATACGCAGGAAAAAAAGGTATATATTGCAACAAAAGAAAATGCATTTTTTGTCAAAGCAATCATATTTAACTGTAAATGAGAATTGGACATAATGCTGGTTGTAATTCATTTTAACCCTTTCCGTACTGATGACCTACCTGGTACTTCCTGGTTGGGTGTCACCCACAGACCAGGATGTACCAGGTACGTCATCGATGATGCGCGATCCAACGTCGCTATGGACGCTGGGATCGCGAGGGGCGGCTGCTACTGACTGCTGGCTGTCCCCAGCAATCCGTAGCAGCCACTCCCCCTCAAGTCCATACACGTGATCACTTTAAAAATAAAATATTTAAATACTGCGGTCTTCAAGAGAAGACGCAGTACGCAAACGCCGGTACGGAAGGGGTTAAATGTGGATTTAGGCAAAAATGAAAACGCAATCATTACAAAAACACAACAGTTAATTAAAATGATGTACTTACAATTAAGTCAGTATATATATATATATATATATATATAATAATGTTTTTTAACCCCCATTTGCTCTACATTTGTACAATTTTATATAGGTGTAAAAATGGAAATGTGAATAAAAGTGTTTTTTTGTTTTTAATATATCTATACAAAACTTGAATTTGATTTCAAATGAAAGCCCTACTTGCATTATTATTCACATAATTGAGAAAGAGGGACGTTACAATGACCAGAGACATTGTAAAAAAAAATATGACAATTGCTTCGGTCATGTAGTATAAACCAGCCTTGAACCTGAAGGGGTTAAGGCACTTTTGTAAGCCTTTTTTAGCCATTAATGTGGAAAAACTTTTCTTCTTAAAACATCTTCTAGGTTCCCCTGCAGACAGAGTAAAATTGGGGCCAATCAGATGACTCCCTAATGGTATTGAATGATGGATAAATATCTGACCAAATGCCCAACTGCATTTCCAGAACACTTTCTGTCTTGGGGAGAGCTTTTTGATGCAGTATAACTACCTTGTGTCTTTGTTGCTGTGCATAGTCTTGCCATGGTGTATAGCATTTTACATTGAACTGCCTTCAGCAACCTCATCTTGTTAGTAAGTTTGACTGTTACTCACCCAGCGTTTTATAGTTCAGTTAATGATTGTTGTGACGGAAGCCTCCGTGCCATAGGCCCCTCCAGGAGCCTGAGGGCCAGCCTTCTCCTTACAGACTATGGACCTTGGAAGTTGTTCTGTTCTTGGGGAGGTATGTACAGGGGGGTCCATTAGGACTACTTCCCCTTGGTACGGAAGGCCACGTTTCCCAAACTACAAGAGACTCTAAAAAAAAAAAAACTGTGGAGCTCCGAAACATATTCGGGGTTACTGCATTTTGGGAGGGGGTTTAAATGTGGCTTTACTCTCCATCGGGTCAGGACTTACAGTACAAAGACCTCTATGGCCAGTATTTGCACCTGGGTCTGATACCCAGCAGGTTTCAGCCAGAAGTCAGGGAAACTCCCGTATTTACCATTCTCTTCACAGACTACAATAGTGCCCCCAAACCTGGCTGAGTGCAAATACTGAGCCGTGTGCAAAGGAGGACCTGCGTGGTTTGCTGTGTCTATTGTATGTAAATTCCCCCCTTGTACTGTTTAAATACCCCTGTGTTTCCAAATAAACGGAGTCCTGTTTATACCACAACATGTGTTGTCTGATGCTTGGGGTGGGCTGCTATGATCCTCTATTGTCCTTTTCAGGATAATAGCCACACTATGTAGCCAAGCTTTGGCTAGCCACAGTGCTAGTACAGTTCCGGTATAGCAGCACCCCCCCTTCCCTCTACGATGCTGGTTCCGTCAGGTGCTGAAGGGGTTATTGGGGCCCCGGAGGAGGAAGTAAAGTTTGGCAGGAGCACCCAGTTTCTGTGTTTCTTATTCAATAAAATGCTGGAAAAGTCCTGGTAGTGCACCGTGTGTGTGTGTGTGTGTGTGTGTGTGTGTGTGTGTGTGTGTATATATATATATATATATATTATATGTGTTTGTTTTGTGTGTGTGTTGTGTGTGTGTGGGTTTTTTTGCATGTTTTGAATTATGATATATATATATATATATATATATATATATATATATGTATATATATAATATATATATATATATATATATATATATATATATATAGGCAGACTGGTATAGTCATTCATGGAATGTCCCAGGGCTTCTATACAAACTGTACTACTAGTAATTAGGAAGCCATGGTAAGGGTCTCTACAGCAGAGCATCTGGAGAGCAGTGTGGACTAGTGCTCCAACAGCACTTATTGCTGTTAAAAAAAAATCTACTCCAGAGCTTGTACTAGACAGGAGCTCCACAGGTGTTTGCTCTAATTGGGGCTTAACTGCAGCTGATGAATTAGCAGACAATGTGTGAAAAAGGATCAGCCCGATGCAGCAGAAAGAAGCCATTGTTAGGCCAGCTAGGAGAGCTGATGGACTCAAGAGGTCACTCTCTACAAAAATTGTGTTTTGATCTTTCATTTATTGAAAAGTGGGAAGTCACCCAATTGGAGATAATCTGTTGCCGTGTGCTCAGGAAAAAACATAAAAACTTTTATTTTGTACCGACATATTCACTGCTGTTTGTCTAACCAAATAAACATTGAAACTGAGCTGGATGTGTCCTGGGCCTCATTAACCCTAGAAGACTGTGGTACACTTCAAAAACCCTGATGTAAAAGAGAAATTTGTCACAATATATATATACTTCATCTTATTTTAATTTGAAATACCTGATCTTTGTCTTGAAATTTTTCTATTGGACCAAACTGCACAAGTCCCATGCAGCTTAATTTTTGCAGACTCTGGAACACTGAAAACACATACCTCCTGAAACAGATACATTCCAATGAAAAACAAATATAAACACTCAATTAAAAAAAAAAACTGTATAGCATAGTCCAATGTGCTAAATAATCTATGTTTAGCAATTCAATAATAAACACATTAATTCCACCTCACTAACCTCTGTCAATTTAGCTAAAAGCTGTGATCGCTAAAGTTCTTCATTAAACTTTTCGGTGGCTAAAACATAACATTGTACATTCCTGCAATCTGGCTAGCACTGGAAAGGACTTTGGGATTTTTTCTGGTGAATGTTCCTTACACATTGAATTATTGTTATATTGTGGTACTTGAAAGCAAAACAAGTGCTATGTATATATACTATATGAACAAAAGTTTGAAGTACACTCCGTCCGCCTTTTCTCCCCAATTGCTCTTCGTGTTACAGTGATCTACCGGCCTCCTGGCCCTACCTCTCATTTGTTTGATCACTTTGCTGCCTGGCTTTCCCACTTTCTTTCCTCCACCATCCCTACACTAATCATAGAAGACTTCAATATTGATGACCCATCCTCACCAGCTGCTTCCAAACTACTTTCACTCTCCTCCTCCCTCGGACTCCCACAATGGACTAACTCCCCAACTCACCGTGGCGGTCATCAAATAGATCTAGTTTTCGCTCACCTTTGTTCCATTTCTCAATTCTCTAACTCTCCCGTCTGTCTGATCACAGCCTGCTCACATTTAATCTCGACATACCACACACACCCTCCCTAAGAAACGACCACAAACCTACCATAATATCAGCAACTTAAACACTCCACAGCTCTCAGATACACTACGGCCACTCCTCTCAGATATATCCTCCTCCTCCTGTCCTGACACAGTCACAGATCAGTATAACCATACACTAGCCTCGGACCTGGTTGCCCCTATAACTGTACGCAATCCTCCACGCCGTCCACCTCAGCCATGGCATTCCAAGCAGACACGCCTCCTTCAAAGGTGTTCACGTACAGCCGAGCGCCTGTGGAGGAAGTCTCGTTCGCCTGAAGACTTTGTTCACTACAAATTCATGCTCTGCTCCTGTACATCGGCCCTCCATCTCTCCAAACAAACATATTTCATTTCATTAATCACCTCTCTTTCCCTTAACCCTAAACGTCTGTTCTCCACATTTAACACCCTTCTCAGACCCACAGCACCTCCCTTGCCCTCCAACTTCTCTGCCCAAGAGCTTGCCACCTACTTCAGAAACAAAATTGACATCATCAGGGATAACATCCCCCATAGTGTCAATCATATGGTACCTCAACCTCCCTCTTCACCTCAGTCGATCCTCGCCTGCTTCAGCCCAGTTACACCCCTCGACGTTTCCAACCTCACCACCTGCCCCCTTGACCCTGCACCTTCACATATCCTGCCACCTCTCTCTAGTGTCCTTACCCCAAGCCTAACCCACATCTTTAATCTCTCCTTGTCCTCTGGTGTATTCCCATCCTCATTCAAACATGCCATCATCTCCCCCATCCTAAAGAAACCTTCACTTGATCCCACATCCCCATCAAACTACCGTCCAGTTTCACTCCTCCCGCTAGCTTCCAAACTGCTGGAACAATTAACCTACAATCAACTGACAAACTTTCTCTTGTCAAACTCTCTACTTGACCCTCTGCAATCTGGCTTCCGTCCACAGCATTCAACAGAGACTGCACTGACTAAGATTACTAATGACCTCCTCACAGCTAAAACAAAAGGCCAATTCTCAATGGTTGTTCTCTTGGACCTCTCAGCCGCCTTCGACACAGTCGACCACTCTCTTCTCCTACAAACCCTCCATGCTCATGGCATCCGTGACATGGCTCTTTCATGGCTTAAATCCTACCTTTCTAACCTTACTTTTAGTGTCTCATTTACTGGAACTTGCTGCTCTCCCTTACCGCTATCTACTGATGTTCCTCAAGGCTCAGTTCTTGGGCCTCTGCTATTCTCCATCTACACTTCTTCACTCGGAAAACTTATTTCTTCCTTTGGTTTCCAGTACCACCTATATGCAGATGACACCCTTCTCTATATTTCTGCTCCTGACCTTTCCCCCTCTCTTCTAACTCACCTCACTGACTGTCTAACGGGAATTGCATCATGGATGGCGTCCCGTTACCTAAATCTCAACATCTCTAAGACCAAACTCATGGTAATCCCGCCATCTGCTATGTCCACTTTTCCTGACATCTCTATTACTGTTGATAACTCCACTATCCATCCTACAGACCAGGTTCGCTGCCTTGGTGTCACCCTCGACTCTGCTCTCTCCTTCATCCCTCACGTCCAGTCCCTCACCAAATCCTGCTGCCTCCACCTGAAAAACATCTCCCGAATCCGCCCTTTCCTCACACAAGATACCACCAAGTTACTAATCCACTCCTTTATGATATCCCGCCTGGATTATTGCAACTCCCTACTAACCGGTCTCCCCCTCTCCCGCCTTTCACCACTTCAATCTATCTTCAACACTGCAGCTAGATTAATCTTTCTCTGTTGCCGCTCCTCATCTGCTGCTCCACTATGCCAATCACTTCACTGGCTCCCCATACCCTTCAGAATCAAATTTAAACTTCTAACCCTGACCTATAGAGCCCTCAACAACTCAGCACCCCCTTACATCTGTACCCTCCTATCCAAATACATCTCTACCCGCCCTCTTCGTTCCTGTCACGACCTGCTGCTTTCTTCTACTGTTGTTACCTCCTCCCACTCCCGTATTCAGGATTTCACCCGTACCGCTCCCCTCCTGTGGAATCCCCTTCCCCGTTCAGTCAGACTTTCTGCCTCGTACACAACTTTCAAAACCTCTCTGAAAACCCACTTGTTCAGGGAAGCGTACAACATTGCTTTACAGTACTCCCATCATCCTAATTACAGCC
>VKOC01036901.1:0-10345 GCA_009364415.1 Spea multiplicata | reverse complement strand
TTATTATTTATTATTGTTTTTTATAGCCTCATCATATGTGTCGAATACTATTATGGCGTTTAAGCAGGCGTTCTCTTATAGACAATGTATGGAGAATTTGAAAATGACAATGTAATGCTTTCATATATCAGCTTTAATGAACCTTTACTGTACTGAGAGGGTGGTAGATAAATGGAACAGCCTCCCGGCGGAAATGGTAGAGGTTAATATAGTTAAAGGAATTTAAACATGCATGAATTGATATAAAAGTTAGTTAAATATGTTGTTGTTGTTGTTGTTATGAGGCTTTTGTATCGCACACAGCGGTCAGTAACTGTATCCAGGCTCCTTTCGGGGGGGGGCGGCTGTTATACGTTAACCAGAACCCCCCATGCATGCACTCTGACCGTCGCTTTGATGCACTGCAGGTTTCTCCAGTTGCCCAATTAATGCAGAATTGTTTATTTCCAATGAAATGTAGAATAGCTGTTTTTGAAGCTATAACCGTAATTTGGAAATAGGCAAAAAAAGCTTTGAAACCCGAAGTCTGGACTCGAGCCCCAAACCCACGCGTGGCCAGCATGCGGAAAAAATGGCTTTTCGCGTAATTTCCATCCAAAATTCCCACATCCCAAGCGGCTTTTACTGACTCAAGGGCCATTAGGGCCGGGCTTGACAAACCCGGCGACTAGAAATCTCTTCCTGGCTCCTGGGGGGTATGCCTGGTATTGGGCCCCCTGCCTGGCTATTGGGGGACACTGAGGCAGGTGCCCCGAGTTACGTGACGGACAGCTTACACGAAAAGGACGGGCTGGGGCCGTGGGGTGGGAGGGTTAGGGCATGTATGTACGCCATAGTGTTAAAGTGCGCGTGATTATATATACCGGTATGTAGGCAGTGCCATCAGTGTGTGTTGTTGATAGTTGTGCATGTGTATGGTGTTAATGTGTATGAGTAAAACGTGTTGTGTATTAGTGTGTGCTGATAGTTGTGTGTGTTGTGGTGTTACGTGCGTATGAGCGTACCTGTTGTGTATTAGTGTGTTGATAGTTGTGTGTTGTAGGTGTTAATGTGCGTATGAGTGTACCGTGTTGTGTGTGTTGATGTTGTGTGCTGTGGTGTTAATGTGCGTATGCACCGTATTGTGTGTGCTGGATAGTTGTGTGCTGTGGTGTTAATGTGCATGAGGTACCGCAGGTTGTGTGTATTAGTGTGTGTTGGATAGTTGTGTGTTGTGGTGTTGATGTGTATGAGTGTACCGGTTGTGTGGTAATAGTGTGTTGGATAGTTATGCACTTGTGGTGTTAATGTGCATGAATGCATTGTGTTGTGTTGTGTGTTAATGTATGAATGTATTGTGTTGTGTGCTGTTGGATAGTTATGTGTGTTGTGTTAATGCGTATGAGTGTACCGTGGTTGTGTATTAGTGTGTTGATAGTTGTGTGTGTTGTGGTGTTAATGTGTATGAGGTGTCAGGTTGTGTATTAGTGTGTTGATAGTTGTGTGTGTTGTGGTGTTAATGTGTATGAGTGTACCGTGTTGTGTGTGTTAGTGTGCGAGTGTGTGTCAGCATAGAGTTTTAGAGTTTATTAAATATATTCATGTTTTCACTGATTTATTTATAAATTATTTATTAAATGGATTAATATTGATTAATTATTGATTAAATAGCATTAATATTTATCCATATATTAATAGATATTATCCAAATAGTTAATATTATAAACCATTTCTATTCATTACGTATATTTTGTGAGATCTTTATTATCTGTAGAATGGGGGGAAATGTTGTAATTATGATATATATATATTTATTTATATATTAAGGGAACATGTGATGTTGGGGCATCATCTTAGAACAGAGAGGGGGAGGGGAGATATCACCAAAACTTTCAATATATGAAAATGAAAACATTGGGTGGATAAATTGATCCAAACCAAATGTGTTGACCCCTGCAATAGAGCCAAATACCTTTCTGTGGTCTAAGGATGTTTTGGGGCCCCTACGGAGCTACTGGGCCCCAAGCGGCTTCTTTCTCCAATAGGTATACCTGGGGACCCCCCAAGATTGGCTACCCGGAGCTCTCCGTCTTCTGGGAGAGTGGCTTGGTAAAGGAGCAGGGCTAACTGCATGTTGGGTTGGGGCTAGCTCTAGACAAGTGGGTGGGGAAATGGGTGGGAAGTGGGCGGGGAATGGGTGGGAAGTGGCGGGGAGGTTGACCAAATATTGGATCCCTGGAGGAAAAGAAGAAATTGACCCAGAGGGGCAGCGCTTCACCCGGAGACTCCAGGTACTCCAGTAGGTCAATCGCTGCTTCCCAATACCAGGGAGCACTCAATGCACTGTAGGGAAACTGGTGTTTACTGGAATCGTTACAGATTTAACTTGGAAATGCTGGGATTCACTACAGAATCAAATGTCAAATCATATTTATATTTTATCCGGGTCATATTAATTTCAGTATGTCATGGGACATAGCGAAAGGCTCTGATTGGTCCAAAAGTTTTATCACCCTGTTCAGCAGACGGAAAAGCAGCACGTTTAAGTAGAAGTTCAAAAAATGCTTAGAAATAATAAAATAGCAAAACTACGATCCATTGGGGGAGGGGGTTCAGTCTTTTGGAGGGGCCCTGGGACCCCCAGTGGAAGCTATTTTTTAATATTTAAGTGGAAAAACCCCAGATACATTATCCGAATGAGGATCGGGGTAATCCTTTTCGTGTGTATATAGGGTTTGCTCTCTGACAAATCCAATGAATTCTTTAAGTGGCTTCTGCCGCTGGCCGCACCGATGACCTCGCGTCGGCAAACCGATTGCTACATCTTCTATTTACCCAAAAGGCGTCTTCGTGAACTCAAGGGATAAACGGCAGGAACTCATGAATAATAATTAAACAGGTTTCCTTTATTTGATTTATTTTGCATTTTATTTACTTTATTTATTTACTTATTTGTTTGTTTTTGCTCTTTACAGAATACTTACCTCAAATCCCGATTTATTTTCCCCTAAACCTCTGTAAATTAGATTAAATTTGTGTAAACACCCAAAAAAGGAAAACTTTTCCGAGGTGCGACGTTAACCCTTCGATCTTAAGAGGCAGATTGTGAAACAACGCGGAACTTAAAGGGTTAAGATGCTTCTCTGCCTCCCCCCCCCAAAAAAAAAGAGAATTAAAAAATAGATAAAACACAATCAACTTTCAGAAATCTGATCGCTTCCTGACCCGTTTGAGGGTAAACATGGTGGGGGTAAATACGAGGCACGTTGCAATGCTTACCCCAAAGAGTTAAAGCCGCCATATGTCTAGAATTACATATTGCGGGAGCCTGGGGGGCTCGTTCCGCAGGATAAACAGTAACAACGAAATAACGGCATTTATGTTGTTGGGAGGGGAAGATAATTTGACTTCGTTACTGGTTTTTAATTACCCCGAAGTTTATGCGTCTGCAGGAGTCGTTTAAACTACTTTAGCATTCAGGGCATTCAGTAGTCATATTAACCCCTTTAAGGCCACAAAGCCAACAACAACCTCCAGCAAATGATTTTACACATTTTAAAAGAGCATTTAGAATCTATAATATATAAGTTGATTACATTCTCTCTAGAGCACAAAATTAAGCCCCCCCCCCCCCCCCGCAGGGTCTTCCGTAGGGTGGTCGCGGGGGCTCTTGCAGGCCTGGACTGGCCATCTGACAAATGCTCGGGGGTGGGTACAGCCTATCGGTGTGCCATATTCACCCAATCTCCCACTCCAGCGGCAGAGAGGGTGGTAGGTAAATGGATTGTCTTCCCAGCAGAAGTGGTAGAGGGTAATACAGTGAGGGTATTAAGCATGCATGGGAAAGACATACGGATCCTGAATCTAAGGCGAGACCAACGACCGATTAAGGTTTGAGTCTTTACAGCAGGAGAAAGGGGCGACTAGACGGGGGCCGAATGGGGCCGATCTGCCAGCAGGTTCTTTGTTTCTATCCGGGCCAAAAAACCACATCATTTCAGCGGTTTTCCCTATTTAATTCACACTGGCGGGGGTGGGGGGCACTCAGCATTTACCAACCTATAATATGACCTATAGATATCTCAGCCCAGTAATTGCGGAGGATATCGCCAATCCATCAAAGTTACACAGAGGTCATTCGTTTTAAAGCGTAAGATTACTACTTTCTCCTTCAAAACAGTATCTTCCCAGATAACATATCGCACGCGATTAACCCTAAGCTGTCATTTTAAGCCATTAGCTAAGCGGTTCCATAAAAAAAAAAGAACTTCTCAGATCACCAATCAGGTTAGAAATCAGTAATTAGAGGGGACCTCGGCTACCTTGAGAACTTAACGAAACCAGTAATAAGCGGTTGTTTTTTTTAAGGTACCTGATAACCGTTAAACGCTGAGAACAGCAATTATTAACCAAAGAAAAAGAAACAAAAGTATCTTTACGAGCCCGATACTTAAATAATACATCATCGATGACTTAATAATCTCAACAAACCAAAACCAAAAACTCAATAAAAGCAGAAATATTAAGCGGATCCTCGTGATTATTATTTATTGATTTATATAACGCTATCATATTCCGTAGCGCAGTACAATGGTTTGTTTACCATGTTTACAAATATCTTTCCATTGTATATGTTGGGAAATGGGACCTTAAAATCACTTTTAACCCCCTAAGGCGATATTTTCTCGCACCTTTTATTATTGTTTATTTATTAATTGATATATAGCGCCATCATATTCTGCAGCGATGTACAGTCAAAGATGGGTCGACATGAAGCATGTGGTATTTAAACAAATCTTTTCAAAAACTCTTTAAAAACATGTTTTTGGGTTAATAATGCTTATCACCAAAGAAGCTGTGGCACGACCCTGTGGCACGGAAGAGGTTAAAAGCCGGGACCTGTTCTGCCTCCGCCTGGTTTTTATATAAGAATGATATACTTTATGTAGGGGGTTGCGAGGGATCCATTAACCCCTTCATCCCCGCCGCTGGGCCCAGTACGTAACCGTATACCGTGTCACTTACCCCTGTGGCACTCAAAGGGTTAAGCCTTTGAAAAAATAATGATAGATTTTCTGCAAAAGGGTTAACGTCACACAATAGCTCAGCCGGGGGTCTTCGGTCTTTATTGGGTATTAACCCCCGAGGGAAGGGTCTCCCACTGAGACACCAACATTTCTAAAGCCCCCCCCCCTGTTAGTTTGCCCCTTTAAACTTTCGCTGTGTGTTTAAGGATCTGCCCCATTAGGTGTGCATCACAATGCCGTTAGACCCAGCGCCCTGGCCCCTGTGTCACACTACTGTATTGACAAATGCAAATCACACTCACAGCCAATCATACAACTTAACCCCTCTCTGGACTGCTGCTGGCAATCCACAAAAACCCAGGGTTAATGATAAATGGACACCCCCCCCCCATCCATCCATCTATGTCAGGGCTTCTGCGAAAGACCACCACCAGAACACAATGCCTGAGCTTCTGCAGCTCCTGTTCACGACGACTCCCATTACCCTCAGCCAGCCCACGCCTGATGTTGGTGACACGCGTGCAATACAGACAAGCAGCCCCCCAGCAGCGTGGCTGGCGATCCTCAACGTGCTTATCTAAACGGTGGCTTAGCATGATGGGAGTTGCACTGGGCAGCAGCTGCGTTTTGATCCAGGTGGTTTGACGTACAAGGTTGATCAGAAATGACGTAGAATTATTTCTTTAGACAGAATGCTAGAGGATTTTTAAAACATAAATATATATTTTTTATTTTAAAAAAAAAATAGTATTTTTCTTTAAAAAAAAGAACAAATCTACATCCGTATGAAATCACTCTCAGCAGACCTGGGCAGGTCAGTTGTGAATAAGCTTTGCACCAGCCAGACCACAACACACTGTTACCCCGATAGCAACAGGCAATCCTGATTAGACTGCAAGCTCCTTGGGCTTAGACAAATCACAATATTCGCACTTGCATTGTTATTTCATTGTAACACAAAAGCTGCAAGATTCTTTGGGTGGCAAAACACACATTGACCCGATTCACACAAAATGAAAGTGCAGAATTATTATTATTATGCAATAATGTCAAAAACATCAACCGAAATAACTTTAAAATAATACAAATATTGCCTCCTTTAAATAAAGGTTAATGCCTCTGTCCCTTAGAAGGTGCTTAGTTAATGTGACTTGTTAGGTAGCTAGTGAGTGGACTCTCCATGTCAGTGTGAGTGGCCCCTGATCTATACCCCCAGCAGGCAGTGAGTGGCCTCTTCTCTCTGTGGATGACCCCTTTTTTTATCAGCCATTTCCCCCAAAGTCCTGTGAGTGTAAGAACACCCTTCTCTCCAACACTCTGTGAGTGACCCCTACCTGAGCGAGTGCACCCTTCTCTCCATGCGACCCCTTTCTTTATAGTGCACTCCTTTCCCAAAATGTCTGTGAGTGACCACTACTTGTATGAGTGCCCCCTCTCTCCCCAAGGGTTGGTGGGTGACCCCTGCCTATATGGTGGCACCCCTCTCTCCAAATGTCTGTAGAAGACTCTCGGTGAGTGCACCCTCTCCCCATCAGAGTGTAGTAGTGAGTAGTGACACCCTTCTTACTGCCTCCTCCGTCTCCCCTGCAGACCTGAGCTCTCTCACCCTTCCCCAGCCAAAGATAATTCACCCCCTGCCTCAACACAACCCCCCCAAGCAAGCATTTGCCCCCCTTACCTTCAGCTGAGTGCCTGCCCAGGTCCAGCAGCAGAGCCATGAGTATGAGTGTGCAGGGGCATCTCCTCCTGCCCGTGTCCCGGGGCATTCCTCTGGATGTGCAGAGCCAATAACCCATCCGTAGGGTCCCCCTCTCTCCCAGGGATGCCCCCTTAAGCCTCCTTGTCTGCCTGAGTTTGGGGGATTCTTTCTGTTCCCTTTCAGGAGTCTGTGGAGTCGGAGTCTGTGCTCCTTTCCGGAGGCTTGGAAAGGTCGGAGCTGCTTTTCACTCTGAGCCTCCCTCTCTCTCCCTCTCCCTCTCTCTCCCTCTCCCTCTCTCTCTCTCCAGCTCCCCCCTCAGTGTCGCTTTCCAAAATCTGCCCTGGGAAAACAGCGCAGAGCAGAGGGGACTGGAACCGGGGGCGCAGCGCCACCTACCGGCGAAGCCGGGCATTACACCCGGAGGGGACTCGCTGTGACCTCCCTGCTGACCATTATATTATTCTTCTGATTATTAGTAGTACTGTTTCTATTGTTATTATTACTGTTAAAAATATTAATGTTATAAAATACGAGTAGTAGTGTCATATTGTTATTATTATTATTATTATTATTATTATTATTTATCATTAATAATAATACTTATTTGGGATAATTGTTAGTTTTTATCCCACGTTCAGGTGTCATTTCTTTTAATTACGGTACAGTCATTGGACTGACTTGTACAAGACATGCTTTGTATAACAGGTGTTTTTTGTTTTTTTTTAGGATGAGTTTTGGGAAATGGGGTATTTTTCGTATTTTTAGTTGTTTTAGGGAGGTCCTCACACTATAGATTTTGCCAAATGTCATATTCTAAATTAACTCCTGCGTGACTTTCGGTCATCGCCTTTGTCTGGTTAAGCCAGTCCCTCTCACAAACGCCTGTTCCCCTCTTTCCTCCCCAATGCTCTTCTTTCCTCCCTCTTTTCTATGAGATCAGACTATTTGCTGGGTATGAAGGTATCGCAGGGTTCTACAGAAGCCCTCCCCAAACTCATTGGGGTTATTTATTACGCGCGATTGTGGGCAACATGATCTATCGACAAGAACATTCCATTAGTTGCCATAGTAACTATAATCCCAATTATATAAAAAAAATACCCATTTTATTATGAAGTGGCCCTCGAAATATTTCGGTATGTTTAATTCATTACCTTTAGTCCCTAGGTTGGAAGTCTTTCGCACAGAACTCTTAATAATAATGAACTGTTGTTGAACGTTTTCAGGACAGACTTATGATCGCTTCGCATGCTCGCCCGGGAAATATTGCAATTTTTTTCCTTTATAAATTACTCCTTTGTATCAAAGAAACTCACAAGCTGGAATAATGCGCGCCGTGGATATCCAACTCCGCTAGAGAATACATTTTAGGATCCTCAGAGTTGCTTTTTTATGGTCGGGATTGTGGATTGTTAAAAACCCTCCTCATTAAATGAGGTCATTTGGCTCCGTTCCCGTGGAAACAGATCATTTTCCCAAATTTTTACAGCCCCGCGTAGATCCTAAGTGCGTGTTCTGCGGGTTCTCGGAGAGGGGAACAAAGGTTAAAGTGAACCTGTCGCTTGAAAAAAGCCTGGATCATTCTGCTAGGGGACCGTTTTTGAGCTATACTGCGTGTTAGCCAATGGGGAAAGCAAGTGGAAAGATCAAAATGACGCGAATATTGTTTTTAGAATTTCTGCCGCCGGTAAGGTTTGCAGCGCGCATGGGCAAGAATCCAACCTGTGCCATTCGTAGTTATTAAGACCAATTAGTCCGTCTAGTCGCCCGTTTCTCCTGCTGTAAAGACTCAAACCTTAATCAGTCGTTGGTCTCGTCTTAGATTCAGGAGCCGTATGTCTATCCCATGCATGTTTAATACCCTCGCTGTATTACTCTCTACCACTTCTCCTGGGCGGTTGTGTCACTTATTCACCACCCTCTTAGAAAAGTAAAATACCTGACACCCCTCTCTAAAGTAGACTATGCTTTAAACCCATAGAATGAACACAATAAGGATCGAGTACTGTGAGTTTGCAGACAGACTTCCTGTTAATGCTGCACCCTTGTGGCCGCATGGGGAATTACAGGTAATATATTAATTATCGCTTGTGCTCATACTAGGAGGTTGAAAAAACATTGAGTATCTGCAGATTTTTTTTTTTACCAAAATAAGCCCAAAAATTAAATTGGGAAACCCCCCCCCCCCACTTACTTACCTATAATTTTCTTTTCATTTTGGCCGTGATTCATATACGTGGGGAGTTCGGAAATACATGAACTGTTTTTTCTTCTCCTAACGCTTCATTAAAGAGGCAAAGATCTATGTATAGCGCGCAGATGTGGAACACGCCTGTCGAGTTCTGGCTTTCATATGTAAAATAATGAAACAGATTACACAAACAGCGATTCGGAATCGCAGGAAACGTGTATTTCATGTTATGACTTCCTGAGCAAAAATATAATGTTGCATCATAGAAAGTTATGGGAGGAAAAAAAGCTCCAGCCCAATCTGTATTTCATATATTATGGGCCAGAAACTTTAATTAAAAACTACAAAATCTTCTAGGAAATGCTCTAATTAAACCGTCCATAAAGTTAGATATTCATATGGCTTTATGTCTAAAACAACCAGAAGGCATACTTTTAACTGTTAAATGTCCATTCACTGCTCTTAATTTATGACTTTGAGTTCAACCAATAAGAGACGGAGAGGGCATAGATCCCATCTCCTATTGGCTGGACTTTATGCTCTTCTTGGGTTTCACCCGATTTGCTCCTTGATTTAATTTTCTTCCCGTTGGGTTGGGGAAGAGGAGCGCCGATCACCTGTTAGAAAGCGTGTTAAGTAATAGTGTGCCCTGCCCGGCACATACATAGTTAAAGAGTCTGGCCAATCAGCCGTGGCCGCCGGTAAAGCGTCAGCTTTTGGTTAACATCTTTCAGTGGCTCGTTTTCCCGAGAGACGTCATAAAAACATTAAAGATCGCGTCTTCAGCTACAGAGTTACGGCATTGTCTGGAAATAATTCCGCAGTAAATGTATCTATAGGGAGATTCCGCCAGAGAGTTACGTGAAACGCTACATGGGGCAGCGGCGCGTTATAAATTGGGCTTCAGGTGCAGGTAACATCCCAGCGATAAAAAAAAATATCCGCAGATTAAACATACGTTTTCTTTTTTAAATCAGTTTGTAGTTTTTGCCCCGTAATATAATGTTTTCAGGCAGCTGCATATCAGCTATTTGTATGATTCTCGCAACCCCCCCCCCGACTCCTTATCATACTGCCTGTGGGGAATAATAGAATGGCTCAGTCTCAATCACCCAGTCAGACTCTCTAGCTAATGAGAGTCTATGGAGCTGTGACCTTTTATAACTGAGAATCCTCTGTATTTCACCTGAGGACTCAGCCCTTAAACAGCCTACTGGTTGGTTATGTTAAAGCTCCAGAAGAGGGGCAAATGTTTGGGGTACCTGGGATCTGCGTAATCTCCAACCATTTCAAGTCCACTAATGGCTACTCCCACCTCCTAATGCAACCACGCCCAGTAATAACCCCCAACACTGTATACAGTAATATAACCCCCAGCGCTGTATACAGTAATATAACCCCCAGCGCTGTATACAGTAATATACCCCCAGCGCTGTATACAGTAATAAC
>VKOC01036886.1:0-10686 GCA_009364415.1 Spea multiplicata | reverse complement strand
CCCTATATATTGTTTCTAGAGTCGCCACTGTTAATAAAACAAACACAACCACATTATACTTATTTTTAAAGTGTACCTTGCACAAGTTATTTTTCAAATGAAACGTGGGGACCTTTTTAGGACAGAAAAGTTGAGGTTTCATTTCTTAAGTGGTGGAGTCAACCCAATCCAGTTTTATGGCTAGTTGATTCCTATCTTTACCAATTCCTAATCCACACGATTCTAGATACTTTATACAGTAATCGGTTTCATAGTTAACTATTATAGCCCAATCGTCCAGTGACAATGAAATGAACAGTCAACCCACAGAAATGTCAGCCTGTGACCTACCTATGAAGGGAACCATGAAGGGAGAGCTGGGCACATTACTGAACTGAATAAACTACATACATAGAATTGCCTGTCACTTTATATTTTGAGATATTTAGATGAAAGTTAAATGAAATCTCACATATCCTCGCCTGAAACTCCCAATATAAATAGTAAGATTTTGTTAAAATAAATGAAAGGTATGTGCGAAGGGTCCCCATATTAACTACCCCTTCCATCAGAGGGGAAAGGTGCAATAAAGTAATAGGGCCATATTCCAAGCAAGACCATACTGATAATTACCAATGTCGAGTCTGTGCATTCATTCAGTGACAAGAGAGAAATCAACAACTTTTTTTTACATACAGCTCTAATAGGCACATAAAAATACACGATTACCTAAGGTTAGTAATTATTCAACACAAGCTTTAAATATAAATAAGTTATAACTGTAAGAACATTAAAAAGAGGATATTGTTGTAGCCTGGTAAATGCACAGCGCCAAATAAATTAAGTACATCCACATACCATAAAACTGATTCAAATATATGTTTAACAGAAAAAGGTTATCTGTTAATCTTGGTAGCTAGCTATTGAACTGCAAGTAGTGGATAAAGTAAATGCTTAATATGACAATTCAACTCAATATGCTGTATATTTATTCAGAATGTACATGCCCCTTTACTCCTGAAATATTTTGGATCCCAATGTGATTTAATCAGTAGAGCTCTCTGTCTGCTGTGTCAATTAATATCTTAATAGTCTGCTTCATACAGGATGTGCCCGCTCTATCTTACCCTTTTAATCATCAACGCTCTGTCTGCTACGACAATTAATATCTTATTACACATGCCCTCTTCGTATCGTTTTTAGATTATTGAAATAGATTTCAAAGTGTCTCCATGACTTGCTTGGATTTTCATTCATCAGATGCTTGAAGATGTTATCTCTCTATGATCTTCTCATACGTTGTATAGCTATAAAGTCTATCTTGGCTCAAGATCTTGGTCACAATGTTGGTCCATGCAAATGTCTGTGTGGACTTTTGTCTTGGGCCCAACTTGGTTCATGTATAGCTTATTACTTCTAATACCGTAGGTTTTCTGAAATGATAGCTGAGTGACCCATTTATTTTTTGTTTTGACCCCCTTGCAAAGGTTCAGAGAAATTCTACAGAATCCCCCAATGGATTTGCCTCCTTCACCATCCCAGCTCCCAGGCTAGCAAAAGATGTGTTCTACTGAGTACATCTCACACTTGACAGAACCCATGTGTCTTATACTCACTGTCCATCAGCAACAATGCTGGCATTCATGAGATGCCCAAGGTGTCTAACTTTCCTTCCACTAATTGGCTGCTTCAAACAGCCACAAGTGGTGAAAACACAGCCATGGATTAGGACATTGTTCTTTAGCTCTTAAGATGAAGCTTCTGCTTCAGATGAGTTCTTTATTGTTTTCCCCTATAGGTTGAAGAGCACATACTATTGTACTTAAAATATACTTTAATGTGCATCCATAGAATGTGTCGGTAGATAGGAGCCATTCGGCCTCTCTAGTCCGCTTAATCCCTGAATTAGCCCCTGGCTTTATCTTATATCTAGGATAGCATTATGTCTATTACATGCCTGCTTAAACCTTTGCCCATCTATTTTAAGACTAAGTCATCTTGTTGTAGTTTTTCTTCTTTAAAATATACTCTCCTCTTTTCTTGTGTTGAAACCCTATATTTATTTACATTTTTCTATCATACCCCCTGTCACATCTTTCTTTTAGACTATATATGTTAAGATTCTTTCACCTTTTCTGGTAAGGTTTATCCTGCAATACATGAACCATTTTAGTAGCCCTTCTCTGAACTTTCTCAAACATATCTATATCCTTATGGAAATACGATCCTCACTACTGTACACAATACTCCAAGTGAGGTCTCACCAGTGCTCTGTACATGAACGCTTTCCTCTTTCTACTGCTAATTCCTATCCCTACACAACCAAACATTATCTACCTATCTTTAAGTCCTCTAAAATAATTACTCTTAAATCTTTTTCCTCAAACGTTGAGGTTAGGACAGTATCAAATATTGTGTACTCTGCCGTTGGGTTATTGTGCCCCAGGTGCATTATCTTGCACTTAGTCCCAGCTCTGGCCATTTTTCCAGTTTACCTAAATCATTTGCCATTTAACTTATCCCTCCAGAAACATCAACCCTGTTGCAAATCTTAGTGTCATCAGCAGAAACGCATACCTTACCATTAAGACCATATGCCATATCACTAATAAAAATATTAATGATAATGGATCCATTCTTTATAGGTTGATATCTTTAAAAGTCACATGAATTGGGCAGCCAATTTCTGCTTAAGTTGTCTCTGCTTCACCTACAAAGCCTCAGGTTTTAGGTGGGCACTAGTAGTTTTTGTGCCTAAGAGCTCCAGGAATGTACATGCACCCCCTGACAATAGTGACATCAAGTACATATAACCATATATATTACTAAATATGGCCCAAAATAGAATAATTAATACACGACCAACCAGCAATTAACATTTCCATTGAAATATTAAATGTCAGGGAATTATCTCTGCGTGTTTTCTATTTAGTTGGCCCGATAATTTTTACCACTTACCAAAGTATCAACTTTGAAAACTAAGCAGCACGGGATCAACATAATGGAAGGAAATTATCAACCAGAAAACAGTGTTAAGACATAAAAGACTGCGAGATGCTGACAGTGACCTACTTTCATATGTGAGCTATTATATTTTCAAAGGTTGCAACTCACTTTTGATAAAAAGCTTAAAAGAAATATCTCGACTAGCTTACTTTGTAGTTTATTTCCCTTCTCTTATTTTTTAACCGTATTTGTGATAGTCAACAAGTTGCCAAAAATATATTTATCTACGGCTTGTTGCATACACATTTCTATTTGTATCCACGGACTGCAGTGTTATTGGTATAATGCTTTCCAGATTTCATTTCATAAAGAAATCATTTGACTCTCAATAAACCTAAATACAGCATCAAGTTGGTAAATTATAGATTGGGCGAACACTGTCATTCCATGATCTACAGTGCTTGGCAAATTCACTCTTCATGGAACTACTACAATTTTCACTTAGTTCTCCTAATTATGTCGACGTTGACGTCAATGGGGAATAAATTCATGATCTGAATTTCACAAGCCTGATTTTGCTGGCAAGTTGGCTCCTGATTACTGCACTTACTGGAAAAAAAGACAAAGTGTGAAAAACAGTACTCCAATATCTTGTGCATGCGGAAAAGATCCACAAATGTTGTTACTATTCCATGGAGCCTGCAAAGCAATATGAGATTGTTCTTAAAATCATATTCCATATAATGTTAACTAGCTACTCACCTAGCATAACTTTGTAACTATATCCCATGCATTTTTTAAAACCCATTCAATTGATTTTTGCTCATGGTTTGTCTCATATACCCAATGCATAAAGCCGTTTTGTTTATTTTGGAATAAAAAGGGCACTTTGTTCTGTTCCTAACCATGATGTTAGTCATTGATAGGACTACTTCTTTCAACCTTACTGAGAAATTGGCTCTCCAAATTCTTCTACAGTCTAGCTATTTTCTAATCTATGTGTATGTGTATATTGGCAGTATCGTTTTAGATACATTTTAGATCAAATTTGCTAAACTGTACCCAATGAGACCCAATGAATGAGTCCAGTAAAGCCATCTGCTTATGCTGTGTTGGAAACTGGGGTAATGTTGCCCCTATTTTTTACTCCTGTGGTCAAAGTTGATATTAAAAATATTCTATGGTTACATTCAAGTTTACTTCTGCAGACACACAGATATGACAAATCAACGTGTTACACCTACAGTCACGAACAGATCGATATGTTTCTTAGATAAATAAGTAACTGATTTTCACTGACCCCTGTGATATGCAAATCATGTTCTATGACAGGTATTCATCATTCTAGATATAAAACAGTTATGGCTGACACTTCTTGCCTGCTTATATGGGCAAAATCTATTCATGAATTATTTTGAGGTTGAAAGTTGTGTCCATTAGATAAACTTGTAGTACAATATCACATTAGAGGGTAACAAAATACACTTTTTCGTTTTAAATTCCCATCTATATCCTGTTTCATGTATGGCAAGTTGGGGTGTTTAAAGCTTTCATTTTTCTTAAACATTTTATTTTGTGTTACTTATTGCCATGTTATGTGTATGAATACCTAAATAAACTTTCCGGAATGTGTCATCTATATATTCCAGCTACTTTCTTCTTATCTATCTTTGATTGCATGGTGTCATTTCATACTAGCTTTCAAATAACTCATCAATTAGTTCTTAAATGTACCTTTCTGTCAACAAGTATAGTTTTTACTATATGTTTTTTTTCCTCTGAAATCTGAAATAAGGTAGTCTGTACCCAGCAGTGTCATTTTTATAGATAACCCTTGATAGAAGCCACTTAGTAATCTGAGAAATGGATGGAACTCCATGATTGTATGGTAATCAATGATCATCTACTTAGGAAAGAAAAACCATAATAAAACTACTAGAAATCATGACTGGCGCTGAACACAATACCACAAAAAAATCTCAAATTACACAGAATTTCACATAAAGCAGAAATGCATTTTTACTACTACCTACTAGGTGTGTAATTCCATTTTGTTTACTTGTGTCTTTAATTTAACTGTTTAATTCTTCATACATATATATGAATCATGTTTGGTGACCAGACAAAACTCATACTGAAATAAGGGTATATTCAGATCATCACATGCGTCAGTTAATTCTTCACATCTGTTTTTTGGCTTGTATGTTTGCTGGGTATTTGCAATAAAATAAAGTATTAACAAAACAAAAATCAGGAAGGATATTTTTAATCATAAGCAGTTCCAGAAGAACCTGTGTCTTGTTCTTCTGGAACTGCAAAAAGGCTGGGAAACTCGCCGTTCTGCAACATCTAAAATGAAAATATACACAATACTAAAGATATTAAATAAATACTCTATACTGAGTATATATTCTCTAACCAGTAAAAGTATAATGAAATAGTTTAATATTAAATTTAATTTATTCTAAATAGGGCAGTAATACAAATAAGATGAAGGTTAATCTTAGAATGTGGAAGGTCACTGCAGGGTGCCTGAGCTCAGCCCAACCAAAGTCCGAGACACTTGAACCACAGTGGTTTGGATTATTAGGGATCCAAATTATAGTTTACCCAAGGACACCTTTCCTAGTCTAACAGACTTTCACAATCAGTTTTCCATAAAATAACCTTTGACAAAAATCACTTAAACAGTTTTCTTCCAAATGCTGTTAACTGGAAAATGATGCCTTTTTTCCCAGGACATGTATACATTTTACATATACCTGACCAGTACATGTGATTGTTTTTACATCTCATGTATTGCAACTTTTACATGTAATGGTCAAAAACCAAATGAAAAATATGGGAAAAACTGTTTTGTTTTTGCATTTTGTTTGCTGTGGAATGACAAATGAATATATATATATATTTATTTTTTTTTTACAAAAAATATACTGATTCTTATGCGTTCACATTTATATTGTTATCAAGGAAGGAAACTATTATATAAAATGTTATAATCTGATTCTTAATGTGCAGAATGTTGGCTATAAATACATGCGAGAAAACAATCCCGTGTAGACACAGAAGTGCAGTTTATTAAGGTATCCGAAAGAAAAGATCGCCAAATTGCATTGCATAAAGAGCTAAGAAGAATGCGCTGTTAAAAAGGCAGTATTTAAAATAAAATTGAATTATATACCTATTAAACAACAGAATCGATTTAATCCAGCAGTTTCAGAGTCTGCAATAGTCATTCATTGCAGGGTTTTTTTTTCCAAATCACAAGAGGCGATGTAAATGGGATCTCAGCTGGATATTTTAATATAATTTCTTCCTGCTTCCACGAGCATGCAGAGCAGTGAGTCAGCGATCCACGCATTAACGTGAGAAAGATACTGTATTACACATCTGATCAGATTGGAAATCCTGCTACTGTAATTACAGATACTGTTTATTTTGTGAAAGCACATGTAGAACAGATTTAACTATCATGTACACCAGGGCTCAGGCTGAAAGTAAGGCACCTTTTGTCTTTGCACTAATTCATGGGTAGGAAATAAGACTTGCTTTATATTATATTGATTATTCCCCCCAATTAATATTAAATTGTTGCCTGCGAGTTCATTATTTTGTATCGAGGCCACCTGGAGCTCTTCTGGGTAGAGTAGCTTTGTGTGCAGGTGAAGCTACTAGATGTATGAGAATACCTGGGAACTCTCCGGGTTTGACCTGGAGATCTCTGGGTGAAGCACTGCTTCTCAAGTTCTCCGGCTCAACACCCGAGTCCTCGGGGTCGTAGGAGCGGGGACTTGACATGTCCTGCTCCCCTCCCATCTTTCCTTTAAATGGGGGTGTTTCCTGCTGACATCAGTTTGATCTCCCACCGACGCCAGTGGGCAGTTCTGGCCGCGTCCCGCAAGGGAAGCCCCCAGGTAGACTTAGTGAAGAAGTTCCCAGGTATGTGTATGAGAGGCAGCACTATCCACACAATGACGTAGACAGTACACCCTTAAATTAAGTAGGAGTAAGAGGCAGAAGTGAGTTACTGGAGAAAGGGGAAGAATACCCAGAGATTCTAGATCAAACCCAGAGAGTTCCCAGGTATGCTATTCACTTATATACAGCAGTCCATATATATATAAATATTTGTACAGAACCACCTACAGATGTATAACCTTTACAACCCCTCCCAATGTTTCCTTTTCTTTCCCAGTCCTCTAATTCCATTTTCTTGTCACATCGGTGTCATAGCCTCTTCTCCTAGTGTCCATACCCCTCTGCTGCCCTCTCCCCTGGTGTCCTTACCCCTCTGCCTTCCTGCCTCACCAGTGTCTGTATACCTCTGTCTGCCCCAGTGTCCATACCCACTTGCCCCCTTTTTCCCCATGGTCCATAAATATTCGCCAATAGTGTCCATCCCTCTATGCTAAATCCACCCTGTGCACATCTGGGACCATGCTACAGCCTACTCTGGGAACTCCCCAGGTATTGAGGTGACAGCTCAACGTTAAGCTTACATTAAATGTTTGTGAAAACATACAGAAATATAAGGTTTGTTATGAGCTCTTACAGGCTCTGTAAAGCCACTTCCTTGTAAATTTTTGATTAGTATCAGATATATATATATATATATTTTTTAAGGAATTCTAGCTTTTGCTCACAATCATGTTTTAAGACTATGGAATGGCTTTTGTCTTAATCAGCCAGCTGGACATGCTTTTTTGTAGCATGTATTTGGAAAGATATGTTGCTATTATTCTGAAAGCAGAAGCTCTGTTCCATACCATAAATGAATGCCATGAAATTACCATGAAAAAAAAGTTGTGGTGAATAACTCAAGTTAAAACAGGAGACTGACTTGTTATTACTGTCTCTGAAAAACCCCCAAAGTGAATGAAAGAAAGTCAGTTTTCACATTATGCAGTGCTAATCCGATGCTAATCCAGGCTTAACCAAACCATTACAGATCACATTAAAATGTTACCAATCTATGATAAATTATTTATACCAACTCTAGTCAGTAGGTGTCAGCATGGCGCAAATGAAATTAAGTAGGAATATCAAAATAAAGTATATTGAAATGTACATTTTTGTGTTTCCCAACCAGTAAAAAACATGTTTTAGTAAATATATTGTCAAATTTGTATTAGGGTGATGTACCACTAAATGTATACATTACATTTCTGTTTTATGCTATGCTAGAGTTCTGCTAATGGACCAAAAGCAATTTGGACAAGTATTTTGTTTAGTTTTTGGCTAATTTGTTTTCGGACAATAAATTTTGGTTCCTGATGTTTCGGATCATACGGAAATTGGATGGCTTTTTACTTTTTGAAATCAAATTTGTTGTCACTCAACCTCATTTACGTTCTCTTACATTCTCATTCACTCTCTCACACTCTCTCTGAATGTCTTCCTACCTTCTCCCTGAACGCTTCCTTGTTCCTGTCTCCTTGCCCTGCAGCTCTGCTTCTTCTTTTCCATCTCCTTGTTTTTCTGTCTTCTTTCTTCACCCGCTGCTCCGTAGACATGGTCTCCCACTAAACTTCCACCAAAAGGTGGACCCTCCTGACACACCCTCTCACTAATTTGTGGAACTAGGGACAGGCTGTGCCCTTGGCTCCACCCTTAGTGGAAATACACAGAGGGTGGGGCCTTTGGGTGCACCATCTACCCCATTCTTAAAATCAAGGGAGAGGGTGTGCCTGGATGTTCCGCCATTTTGAGGCCAGAACAATGAAGGCAGGTTCACTGAGAAAAGAAGCGTTTCTGTACCTGTTTTCTATGTTAATCTATCTGCATTATTATGGCCTCTCTGTGCACCCCCAAAGGTCATGTCCACAGAGCAGCAGACGAAGAAAAAAGTCAGAAGAACAAGAAAAGAAGTGGAGCTGGAGGGCAAGGAGACAGTGACTCGGAAGCAATCGGCAGAGAAATTAAGGAAACATTCATAGAGAGCATGAGAGAGAGTGAATCAGAGTGTGAGAGACCCTGCGTGTGAGAGAGAGTGGGTGAGATTGTGAGGGAACGTGATGAGACTGTGATAGAGTGGGTGAGAATGAAAGAACCAATGTAACTACAATGAAAATTCAGAGCTTTTTGCTTCATTTTCGTTTGTTTTGTTTGGTGTCCCTTCTCGTTTTCAGTGATTCGTATGAATGGACAAAATTGCCTGATTTCATTAAAATTGGAATTCAGATGAATTTGAATGCACAAGTCTATTCCACATAATCTCCTAACTTCAGTACTATTGAATCTATGTACCTGTAAATGTGGTACCTTTACTATTCTAATGTATAAGAATAACTTGCTTGGTACAATAAGGCTCAGCAGCTGCATTCATAATGTGGAAGGAGATACAGGAGACCCATGACCGTAACCTGGATCTCAATGTCATATGTTCCCTGGTTATGTATGTGACAAATAGTCAACAAATGGAGCAAGACATAGATGAACAGATCTTCTGATACATACTCAACATTCACCCTCCTTTTAATAGTCCATTTAAACAACAGTGTTTACAGTGGCACTAAGCTGTTATTAGGTCTCATTAGACTTGCCAACAAACAGAATACAGAAACAGTAATTTAAGCTTAAGTTGGGTCAATTAAAGTAACAGTGGTATAATAGGCTTGCAAGGAAAACACAATAGTTTATTTTCAGTGACATACAACAATTTCTAAATATTAAAAATGTCTGTCCTAAAACATTTTCTTACCAAGGCATTTAATGCAACATGTTTAGTAATCCCATTGCAATCCCATTACAAAGAGAGATTGGTATAAACAGTGTGGTCCTAGCAGAAAACCCAATATTAGCACCTAACACCAATGACAATTCATTACAAACATATGTTTCCTTCGGTTTTGTTCCTTTTCCCTGTAACCCCTTTGCGTTTTACCTAATTCTGTGTTTCCTTTGGTGTAAAGCATTGTCAATCAGGGCCACCATCTGGGGGTATGCCTGGTACTGTGTATGTATGTTAGTACATGTGTGTAAGTATATTACTGTGGTTGTTCAAGTTTGTTACTGTGCGTGTGCATTTTAGTATGTTACTGTGTGTGTGTGCATGTTAGTATGTTACTGTGTGTGTGCATGTTAGTATGTTACTGTGTGTGTGTGAAAATATGTTACTATATATGTGTAGGTATATTACTGTATGTGTGTAAGCATGTTAGTATGTTACTGTGTGTGTAAGTATTTTAGTGCATGTATTTAGTGCATATATAATAGAATTGTGCAAATTGTGCAAATGGTTCAAAAACGATTCAGACTAATTTTGCATGATCAACCCTTACAAACATACGCTTTCTTCGGTTTTGTTCCTCTTTCCCTGTAACCCCTTTGCATTTTACCTTCAATTCATTCTGAGTCAGTGGCGTCGCTACAGGGGGGTCTTACGCTGGCCGCACCTCGAGCCCTGCTACTTACCTGTGGGAGGGTCTTCTGTACTGTATACAGGAAGCGGAAGCTAGCAGAGAACGCAGAGGGAAGCCGCGCCCCCTGCTGAAATCTGTGAGCGGCATCGAGGAGCTGCAGTGCAGGTAAGGGGGTGGGGAGGGTGTTTGAATGAGTTGGGAGGGTGTTTGAATGAGTATGAGTATGAGTGTAAGTGCTGGAACCTAGGCATGATGGGACTGTGATTGCTGTTAGCAATCACACTCCTATCATGCCAAGTCAGCCAGTACATGCTGAAACCTAGCTAGCTGCCAGCAGTATGGGATCTGGATATCACGTACAGGCTGTAAGTGATATCCAGATCCCATACTGCTGGCAGCT